>JAGGCT020000180.1:20000-39788 GCA_017654935.2 Phymorhynchus buccinoides
ATGGCGCACAAATGTAACAATGGTGTACATTTTGCGCTAGGCGCCCACCTTTTGACGAAATTAGCACACCAAAAAATGGCAGTTTTTCGTCATTACAGATCAAATCGAAGTAAAATCTTCAAGGAGTTGATGAATTTGTCTTCATCATAATATATCAAATCGAAAGATAAAAACAAAGTCTACATCTAAATTTCCAAATGTTTGTTTGCTTGCTTGTTTGTTTCACTCGTTCTTCATTCGATTTAGCATTAGTACTTATTATTACAAGGTGCAAAGTATGCAGGTTGTTTTATTGATTTTTTTCTTTCGTGTGTTATTTCTTTCTTGCTTTCTTCTTGGGTACAGCGCTCTCTCCTCTCTCTCTCTCTCTAGTCTCTCTCACTCTCTCTCTCTCTCGTCTCTCTCTCAATCTCAGTCTACTCTCTCTCTCTCTATCCTCTCTCTCTCTCTCTCTTCCGTCATCTCTCTCTCTCTCTCTCTCCTCTCTCTCTCTCTCTCCTCTTCTCTCTCTCCTCTCTCTCTCTCTCTCTCTCCCATCTCTCTCACTCTCCTCTCTCTCTACATCTATCGCGGGCATATAGCGCATGATGAGACAAATTCATCACTCCTGAAGATTTTACTTCGATTTGATTCGGTAATGATAAAACTGCCTTTTTTTGTGCAGAATTTCGTCAAAAGGCAGGGCGCCTAGCGACAAAATGTAACAATGATTCACATTTTTTTACAGCAAGGACGCGGGACAGCCCGCGCCAATTGTAACAATTGTTACATTTTGCGCGAACATGCCCGCGCAAAATGTCGACAAACGTCGAACAAGGTTATATCTTGCGCAGTTGTTTACACAATTTAACGCTGTCACATCTGGCTAGCACATTATCTGAATTTCTTTCACTCTAACCTAGTCCCGGCAACAGTCACAATGCTGATCTTTATCTCTAAGGTTTCGTCTCGTCTTTTTCTGACATGATCCAGAAATTGTCTTTCAGACAACGGACTACATGCAGAAGGGCACAGATGTAGTTTAGCACCATCACCAGTCTACTCATCTGGTCTGGACGACCAGACAATCTCAAAGTCTGCTCCTCTCAGGTGTATGTAAATAACCTTAGGCTGATCCTAACCCCATCCCTTTCCCAAAATGACGGAATGTTGTTTCTCAGTTATTTTTTTTGTATGCGAATTTGTTTTTTGAGGGGGGGGGGGGGGTGGGGGGGGGGGAAATAATGAGGAGAAGATGAAGGAGAAGAAGAAGAAGGGGAAGGGTGGGAAGAGGGGGAAGGGGAAGAAGGGGGAAGAGGAAGAAGAAGAAGTGAATAATAAGAAGAAGTAAGGATGAAGAGAAGAGGAAGAGGGGAAGGAAGGGAAGCAAGAAGGAGGAAGGAAGAAAGATAGAAGGGGAAGAGGGGGGGGAGGGGAAGGAAGGGGTAAGATAGGACGTGGTGAGCGGGGGGGGGGCGGGGGTACAAGAGGGGTGGTACAAGAAGGAGGAGGAAAAGGAGGCGCGGGGAGGAGGGGGGGACTGAGGGGGGGGGGAAAAACAGGGGGGGGGACGATGTTATAGAGGGCAAGGGGGGGGGAGGGGGGGGGGGCGAGAGGGGGGGGGGGGGGAGGAGAGGGGAGGGGGGCCGGGGGGGGGGAGAGGGTTGATGTGGGGGCGAGGGGGGGGGGGGGGGGGACGAGCACGGCATGAGGGGATGGAAGAGAGAACGGGGCGGGGGGGGGAGGGGGAAACACACATCATCAGGGGGGGGTCAGAGCGGAGGAGGGGGGATTGGGGGGGGAAATGAAGGGGGGGGGCCTTTAGTTAGGGTCTGGGACACCGAAATGGGGGGGGGGGGGGGGGGGGGGGTTCACTAACGGGGCCTCGGAGGATGGGGGGGGGGGGGGGACGGGGGGGGGCTAAGAAATACATCATCGACGGAAGAGGGAAAAAGAGAGAGAGGGGGGGGGGGGGGGAGGAGCGGGGAGAGAAAGAGGGGGGTGGGGTAAGGGGACAGGGGGGAACCGAGGGACCGGGGGGGCGGGGGGGGTGCGAGTGGGGACGGGGGAGAGGGCGAGATGGAGAGGGGAGAGGGGGAATTCAGGGGGGAGGGACTTCGGGGGGGGGGTTTTACAAAGAGATAGAAGTAGGGGGGGGGGGGGTGGAAACCGCCTACACCTAACGACTAAAAAAAAGACCGACGGGGGGGAGCGAGGACGAGGAGACGAGCAGGGAGGGGAGAGAGAGGGGGGGAACGCGAGGGGGGGGGGGGGGGGGAACAGGGGGGGAGAGGGAGAAGGGGGGGGGAGAGTTTGAGAGAGAGAGGCCTGCGGGAGGGGAAAAAGCGAGAGAGGGGGACGATGGACCAGGGAGACGAGTGGGGGGGGGGGGACACGGGGGGGGAGAGGCGCGGAAACGACGTGGGGGGGGGGTGGGGGGAAACGACGACCCCAGGGGCGAGAAAACAGGGTGGGGACGAGAGAAGCAGAAAATGTCTAACCCGGCGGCGAGAAGATGGTTGCCTGAGGGATGTCCCGGGGTGAAAAGAAAGAGAGAGCAGAGAGAGAATTCAGGGATTTCAGACTTCACGGGGGGGGGGGGGGGGGGGGGATAAGAATGTGAAGATAGGCGGGGGGGGGGTCCGAGAAGGGGAAGGGGGGAAGACCGAGAGTGGGACGAGAGACGACTCCAGAAAGGGGGAGGGTGGGGGGGGGCTTTTCTTTCTCAATTCACTGCTGACGTGAGATTGACCGAGCGAGGCTAAGAGAGCTGGATAGGGGAAGGCCCGGAGGGAGGGGGAGCGCGAGAGAAGAGAGGATATTGAGCAGCGAGAGAGAGAGCAGAGGTAACCCTCAGAGGGCCCAGCGGGACAGGCAGACGAGCGAGAGACGAGAGGCTATTCAGGTCGACGAGACAGGTTGTCGTGTGCGGGCAAGGGCCCTGGGGCGATAGCGAAGCAGGCGAGCTGTAGCTAGACCTTCCGATAGACATCTTAGGAAGGGGGGCGATCCTCCTGATGAGAACTGCTGGCTACATGCTTATGCTAAGGGAAGGACGGAGAGCGAAGAGTAATGAAGCGCAGGCTCGCAATGAGAGGAATTAACGAGCGAGGCGACGCAATAAGTCCAATGAATGACACCCTTTACCATTTTTCCTGAGACATGACTAATGGACTTTCCGATTGTCACTCAGATAAGGGCTACGCTCTTTATATGACCCCGCCCTTTAGACGATTTTCCCGACTCTCATCTTAGACCCCCGTCCTCTTCCGACAGTTCCTTTGCGGAGAAGCTAGCGCAGAGAGAACTGAGATTGTCCCTGTACAGAGACTGTTTGCACAGTATTAAACGCTTTTCCTAGTATTGGCCTTGCAAAAGACACACGCTCCTTGTATATTGGTACTTTATCGAATAGCTGACGTGTCACCTCTCAAGCTGGACCATGGGCGTCTCTTGTAGCACTCTACACATTGTGAAAAGGGGGCAAATCTCTGTTTCTCGGGATGCACTCCTTGGGGAGGAGGGGTGTAGGGTCCTCTCCTCTGAGACATCTCCCCTCCTCGGTGGGATTGGGGACCTCCGAGGCCCACTCTGTGTTCCGATGTCTTCTCACTCAGGGCTAGGGGGCCATCTCCTCTTCTCTGGATGTACACCTCTAAGGGGTGGGGTGCAGACTCTTCATCTTGGAGTGTCCGCCCTTAATCCATGGGGTGTACTCTCTTCTCTCGGGGACCTGTATCCCTCTGGGGGATGTCCTGCTCCTGCTCTGGCATCTCTCTCCTCTTCCTCAATCTCTTCTACCCGGATATTCTACACTCCTCCACAGGGGGATGGGGTGCTGCTTCTATCCATCCCTTCCTCAATGTGTAGTGTTGTGTAGATGTTAGTTTCTACATGTCTTCTGCCCCTCACCGAAGCGTTGTCTTGTGATGAGTCTCTCGCCTCGTATGTCTTTGTATGTACACTCTAAATGGGCACATCGTCACGAGTTGCCGAAATTTGTGTTTGTTGTGTCTTCGTGTTCCCGAGGACAGAGTGGACAAGAAATATAGCTGTGCGTAACCATTCTTTTTCAACGGCGCTTGTTTTCCAACTCATGTGCGTTGTGAGTAACCTCTTGCACGTTTGTCATCTGTGAAAACTCACTATGTACGGTGGCACGTGCGTACATTGGTAACGTGCAACTTGTAGTCTGGTCTCCTTCCCAGTTGAACGCGTCAACATGCCTCTCGTGCTCGTGCTAGTCACCCCTCTCACTCTCGTCTCTTCTCAGAAAAACTTCTCTCCTCTATCTCTTCTCTCTCTCTCTCTCATCTCCTCCGACTCCTCTCGTCGATACGCTCATTCTCTCTCGTCCTTCTCTCCCCGGAGCTTCTCTCTCTCTCATACACACTCTCTCTTCTCTCTCTCTATTCACATACATACGCTCATAGACATGCGCGCGGACCTCATGTGTGAACGTACATGCACGCACGCGCATACCCACATCCACATAAAGTCTGAAAGAAAAGGAAACAAGTTGTTCTAGTAGCATACAAGACTGAAAATCATGTGTCTGTATCAATTTAAAATTGTGACAAATAATTACAAGTTCGCATTATGTCACTACAGTTACAAAATACTCTAATCATTACATTCTAAACCAGCTTGCTTCAATACAACATTCGGTTCTCATATCCGATAAATCGGCATTACCAGACCACAAAGTATAACTGACATCAGTGTAGAGCCCTCTGCCAGCTGTATCCAACCCATTTCCATAATGTATTACCACTAGCGAATTAAACGTTGTTTTTGTACCTTAACTTACCATTTACCCACCATCACTTAAAATATGTGAACTTTACCTTAATACACAATACAATTATTAGGTAGCCAATAGGCTAATACAAATGACATATCAGTGAATAATAAATATAGAATTACACGAGAATCAACCCTGGCCAGCCTCATCCAAATAAACTATAATACCAAATAACTTTTCCTACATCTCAATTAGGCCATGATCAGAGTTCGAAAAGTATGAGGTCAATATTAAAGTGTGAAACATCATCATGCTATTTTTATTATTTATTGGTGGCCATCTTTGCAAACACATAAGTTTGGCATGCTGACACGGCACAACAAGGACGTGGGGTTTGATGTTGCCGCATGTACACACAATGCCAAACACAGCGAGTGCAAATGCAAGATACGCACACCATCGGTTATGCATAAACACACGCACGCAACATATGCGCTGCGCGTGCACTGCACGAACATCGTCCATCATCATCATCTTCCTCTTCATCAGCACAGCTTAGAAGAGAGAGCAGCTTATTTAGGTCAACCGCGCTATCCAGCGCTTAATTCTATGAAGCTCCACCAAAGCCCAAGTGGGAAACCAAACGCTGCCACCCTACAAACTAAGCAAACCGATTTACTCAATTTAGAAAGCAACAACGCTCAGCCTCCCACCTAAGCCCTAGCAGAACTCCACAAAACCAAGCACAGATCACATCCTAACTGATGGTCAGCTACAATTCCACATCTTTTCCACTGTTCCATCAAAATCCGTGCACAGCAGTACTGGGGACATACAATCCCAGTAATGTCACCTGTCCGGTTTATATTCACTTATAAGTTCACGTTTAAATGTGCGCGCACACATATATTTACTCTCCTTCACTTATACACCACACAAAGACGCACGCATTCCTTTATCTCGGTTACCTCGGTCCACTTGATTGATATCCCTCCCTTGATTATCACCGGCGGAGTTTACGGAGCGAAGATGATATTGTTTTTGTTGTGTAAGTGTGTGTGTGTGTGATGTGTGGGTGTGTGTGTTGTGTGTGTGGTGTGTGTGGTGTGTGTGTGTTGTGTGTGTATGTATGCATGTATGTATGTAAATGTGGGTTTGTTAACAGCGTATCAATTCACCATGAAGGAATAAAGATAGGAAGATGAAACTTGATGTGCATGTAGGCTAGGTACTGTAGATGTGCCTTTTGTGTGTCAAGACCTTGACGTATGACCTTGAAAACTGAAAATCTATTTTTAGCCATATGGTCGGGCACCAGTCGACATAGGATGTTGAAACTTGGTATGAAGGTGGTTTGGCTTATGCTCCTTCCGAATATTGTTGACCAATCAAGGTCAAGGTCAAGGAGATCGCTGGACCCTGAAAATCGGGGGGGTCGGAAAAAAGGGAGTTCCCAAGATAGCAGCATATCACCATGAAGGAATAAGGATAGGAAAATGAAACTTGATGTGCATGTAAGCTAAGTACTGTAGATGTGCCTTTTGGTGTCAAGGTCATGACCTTGACGCATGACCTTGAATCAAGGTCAAGGTCAAGGTCAAGGAGAATTGCTGGACCCTGAAAATGGGGGGTTCGGAAAAATGGAGTTCCCAAGATAAAATCAGGTGGGAATGATGGCTGGGTATTGTAAATGTACCTTTTGTGGTCAAGGTCAAGGTCATGACCTTGACGTGTGACTGAAACTAGTAACGCGGGTGATTCTCGGATGCTTTTATGGGAAATCTACTCAGCAAGATAGGGACAGTCAGCAGCAGAAACAGTAAGATAGTGACAGTATGCAGCAGCAGCAAGATAGTCACAGTCATCCTCCGAAGTCCTAGAGATAGTCCGTGTTGGTTCCAAGCCATCAAATACTCATGCTTTCTGCACACGCGCTTCAACTCAAACACACATCACATCACACAAACGCACACAAACGCACGACGCAGCAACGCACAGCACACACACACACACACACACACACATACACACATCACACACACAACCAACACACCTGTGTTAGTGTGTGTGTGGAGTGGTGTGGGGCGTTGTTAACAGCATATCACCATGAATGATTAATGATAGGAAGATCAAACTTGTGCAATAGGCTGGGTATTACAGATGTACCTTTTAGGGCCAGGGCCTTTGAAAACAAGCGTAACTCCGCGGGTGATCCTCGAATTGCTACATTCGATAACTTTTCAATCTAGTTTAGAGTCCTCTTTGTTCCCATTTCCTTCATTTCTTGCACCGCTCGTTTTGGCATTTTGTATGTGTGGTGTGTGTGTGTGTGTTTGTGTGTGGGTGTGTGTGTGTTTGTGTGTTTGTGTGTGTGTGAATGTGTGTTTGTGTGTGTGTGGTGTGTGTGTGTGTGTGTGTGTGTGTGGTGTCGTGTGCGTGTGCGTGTGCGTGCGTGTGTCAAAGTCCATAAATTTTATTTTCAGATGGACATCGAATAAGCATTACATTATGCTTTTTTTTTACATCAAGCCATCCATAACAAAACATAAATCAAATAATAAACAAGCAGAACATGAAAATGCACAAACTACGCACACAACATGTACATGCACGCACGCACGCACCACCCCCCCCCCCACACACACACACACGCACACGCACACACACACACACGCACGCACGCACGCACACGCACACACACGCACGCACGCACACGCACACGCAACACACACACACACTCACACACACACACACACACCACACCCATACACAGTACACAGACACACACACACACAACAAAAACGTGGAACATGGGGAAGGGGGAACAGTCACATAGTTATTTAACGACAAAGGGATGATTTTTAACACAGGAAGACAAGACATGGGTGGTATGATCCATAAATATGTTAGCTACAGTAATAGCATTACACACCCTCAGATGGAAAAAAAACGATCATGACCTGAAACTTAATGTGTGTGTGTATGTGTGTGTGGTTGTGTGTGTGTGTGTGTGTGGGTGTGTGTGTGTTTGTGTGTGTGGTGTGGTGTGTGTGTGTGTTTTGTGTAAGTGTGTGTGTGTGTGGTGTGGTGTGTGTGTGGTGTGTGTGTGTTTGAGTGTGTGTTGCGTGTGTGTATGTGTGTGTGTACTATGTGTGTGTGTGTGTGCACTGTGCCTGGTTAGACAATGTTAGTATCCTTGAAAGTGTGTGTGTGTGTGCGTGTGTGTGGTGTCAGGTGTGTGTGTGTGTACTGTGTGTATGCTGGTGTGTGTGTGTGTGTGTTGTTGTGTGGTGTGTGTGTGTGTTGTTGCTAGGTGAGTGCGTGTCTATGTGTATGTGTGTGTGTGTCTTTTAGTGTGTGTGTGTGTCACAGTGTGGTTTGACATGTTAGTATCACTCTTGAAAGTTTGTGTGTGTGTGTGTGTGTGTGGGGTAATTTCTTTGTGGTGTGTGTGTGTTTGTGTGTGTGTGTGTGTGTGTGTGTGTGTGTGTGCTCCTGTGTGTGTGTGTGTTGTGTGTGTTTGGTGTGTGTGTCGTGTGTGTGTGTGTGTATGTATGCGTGTGTGTCTAGTGGTGGGTGTGTGGGTGACTGTGCCTGGTTAGACAATGTTAGTAGCAACCTTGAAAGTGTGTGTGTGTGTGTGTAAAAGTTGCGACCTTTGCGAACTTGTGTAAACAAATCATTCATATATAGTTTGTCAAAAGCCAAACTGTCTCCGTCCGTGTTGTGTGTGCGTTGTGTGTGTTGTGTTTGTGTGTGTGTGTAAGTGTGTGTAGTGAATTGTGTAGTGTGTGTTTGGTTGTGTGTGTGTGTGTGGTGTGTGAATTGTTGTGTTGTCAAACATGGTCCCCTGTGTCTGTGTGTACCTACTGAAACACACAAAACGGGCCTTATGAAAACGCCGCCGTTTTTTCGACCGAATCGCTTCAAATTTGCTGAAGCCTTTAACCCGGGGCGATGGCAACGGCAGGAACCGAGGCGGACCGTGTCATTTGCGCGGTTTTGCAAATACGCGAAAACGCGCATCCGCCGTGGCAGTCTCGGCGCCCGTATCTCCGGTGTTTCTGGACCGAGTGCCTCTCGAATTTGTGCAGGTGACATGTGACCGGGGACGGTGACTATCGTTGTGACCAACCCGGAAGCGAATTCGGTTTAGAAACGGCGCGCGCTATACCACTCCGACGTTCTTAACCGAATCGCTGACTTCAAATTTGCTGTTCTCAGCGTTAACAGTACTTGGCGTTATTGTTACTAGGCGTTACTGTTACTAGGTGTTACTTGTACTCGGCGTTGCGCTAGTAATCATAAATATGTGTGTGACATGGCCGGCATAATAATGTAAATGTACTGACTGAAACTGAGTTGATTCTCAACAGTTTTGATAAAGTACTGTGTATCATGCTATGGATATTACTGTACATTAAAAAGATGCTGAATCTGTTGTTTGCTTCCTTTTTGGACATAATAGTTGTGAGAACATTCCATTCCTATTGACACTTACATATACTTTGGTGTTTGAGTTTTCAACTTTGTTGGCATGACTGTTTTGCTCGTAGTCTCTTCATTGGAGATGTTGGTCTGGATACATGTACAAACAATATTTATTCATTTGATTTGGTACGGAACTGGTAGCTTCATAAAGTGTGATGTCTGGGCCAATGCTTTTTCTTCCTTTTTTTTGTATTATGTTCAGTGGAACGATAGTTACTTGTACAAACAAGTTTGGTATTAGTTTGAGTTGGCACAGAACTGGTTAGCCTCCTGGTTAGGCGAATGAAGTGGGCCTATGCTTTTGTTTTCTTTTTGTGAATGTTTATTTAAGGAACGCATCAGCTCATTTGGGGTTTGCAGCAGCTTGCTGTACACAAAATATTTTCTTTGTTTTGTTTTATTATATTTTCATTAATTATGTGTTATGTGCTTGAGGTTTGATTTCTATCTTTATGCTATTGTTATTGTTGTTTTTTCACTATTGTTGGCACTCACTAATTCCCTCCTCCCTTCTCATCTCTCTCTTTCTCTCTGTCTGTCTCTGTCGCTCTTCTCTCGACTGGGTGGCTGTTCTCTATGTACGATGCTGCATCTGTGAATGTGGAACCTATTTTTGTAAATATGTATTTTTTCGTTTTTCGTTTAACTTAAAATATGGATAGTTCTATTACTATTTTGTCAATGAATTGTCAAGGCCTGAATAACTCCTCTAAACGGAGATATGTTTTTCATTATTTAAGAAGTAAAAAATACTCTGTTTATTTTCTCCAAGATACACATTTTGAAAAACACATGGACACATTAATTTTGGCTGTTCTTGTTGATTTATTTCTGGTTTATTGTTTGTAAATAATGTAAAATGTAAAACAATAAAATAAACAGTCACAAATATATATAGTCGCAAAAGAAAGGACATTTTTCGGTAGTTTCAAGGTCACATACTTCAAGGCAAGGTCAGCATGGCGATAATTTATACTCGGATGTTTTCTACTCTAGGCTATACAGTACCACATCTCAATCTGAAGCGCTTTAGTTCTGTCAAGTAACAATGTGGAAAATATGGCTTAAAACACCATTTTCAGACCCCTACCACTTTCAAGACCTACTGATCTCCCTGACCTTGACCTTGACTTTGATCGGTTTATGCCATTCAACAGAAAGGCCATAAGCCAAAGCACCTCTCATGTCCAATCTTTTGAAGACTCTAAAACCAACGTGTGTGGAAGTTATGGCCCCTGTACAGATTTTCGGTTTTCAAGGTCATACGCCAAAGTCAAGGTGACGACGGCGATAATTTATGCGCGGATGTCCTTCCTCTCATGGTGACACACCACCACACACAATGTTGAAGCGATTCTGTCAAGCAGTTCTGGAGTTATATCTTTGGGACAGACAGAAAAGAAACAAAAACAAAAACAACATAAAAGAACATACACGAACGATCATGCTCTTTTGCGATTCGTAGATCGGCAAAGGACCAACCAAAGAAAAAAAAAGAAACATACACGAACGATTTTAGACTCCTTTGCTACCAGGACAACGTCTGTATGTGCGCATAGATGCATGTGCATGTTCATGTCAAGTCAAAATAAACTTTTATCGAGGATAAAGAAATAGGCTTTTACGGCATTCTTTTTTCTTTTTTTTACGGCATTCATACATTCTTTCTGAGCGTGTACGGTTGTAATGAACATTTTTTTATAAAGCGCTTAAAACTCACGTAAAGCACTTACTTACCTTACATTGCCAGGATCCCAGATGGTCAAGGTAAACCACGTCAAACACAAGTATTCAACCAGATCATGCAGTGGACCAATCATCAACACCAGCAGGTCAGAACACGCCAGAACGTTGAACAGAAGACTCAAACTGGACTCAGGCAAACGAAGCATGGTCACAAATATCATCACATTGCCAAAAAGCCCCAACACACACACATAAGGGCGATCCGACAACCCATATCATTTGTGAAGCATCTCCGAACGGCTTGGTACAGACCATCCCAAACATCGTAATCCCACGACCACTGAGGATCTCCCCCTCCTGCCGACATCATGTGGGATGGGACGTGATTTGCAGGGTTATTGTTCTTTGCGTTTTTCCCTTTTAAATTCCACATCGACTTCTCTCTGTGCTGATATTATCGCAGTGAACGTGGGCTTGCATAGTATTATTTTTTCTTTGCGTTTTTTCTTTTAAAGGGGCACCCTGACTGAAACGATGAATTTTTTTTGTAAGAAACACGTCCAGGATCACCCAGGAAAACACCCTTTACAGAGATGGCAAAATACTCACTTTGCTCTGGTTTCCCAGAAATTTCAAAGCCTGGTCACGTCAGTCGGCGATATTCCTCCTTTGCGGAGGTGCAGGAAGTCAAATTATTTCACCCAAAGAGAAGGCGTGTGCCGTCTCTTTTCTAATGCCGCCGCCTGCCGTTTAGACCAAATCGTTTCCTCCTTTTCCACGAACTTTTCGCAATACAAGCCATTTTTAAAATTTGTTTTTAAATTTTATACAGTTTATCTCAAAGGAGTTTCGCTCACAAACAAAGGAAAGTAAGCTTCCTTGTTTTACTACTGCACTTACAAAACAAAAAAGACACGCATGTATTCAACCACAGATGAGTGACCTCCACCCCCCCCAATCCAATAAAATGTGGCTTCTCTCTCCGGCATCTCCGTTACCGCAATGGAAGGAATCGCCGTTTTGACGGTTTTAATTGTTTCTAAGAAAAACCTGGAGCAAAAGTGAGTTGTCCCGATATCTTGAAAAAGGCTGTCTGTTTTCCTGTGTGATCTCGACGTGTTTTCTTGCAAAAACGCATCCGTCAGTAGTGTCATCTCTTTAAGATTCACCGAGACCACTGATGTGATCTTCTTCTGCCAACATGATTGTTATTAAGGCGTGGGACTGTGATTGTTTACAGAGTTGTTGTTATTTGCGTTTCCCCCATAGTGTTTTCTCCAAATTCATTAATATGTGACAGTAAGGGATTTGCAGAATAATTGTATCGTTGTCTTTGTCGATTCCATATTGTTCTAAATTGTTTCATAACTTATATTAAGGGGTGGGAATGGATTTCCAGAATTCATCGTTTCTGTTTGCGTTTCCCTGTAAACTTTCTCCAATTTTGTTATTATAGTGGTGGGAAGTGTATGTTCAGTATTATTACTGTGTTCTTTACGTGTTTTCCCTAAAGTGTATCCGCATGTATTGTTCTTTGTCATTGTTCGCTTAGGGTGACGAAAAGTGGTACGTAATGCTAAGCTGTGTGACATCACGTCGTCAGATGCCACTGGAAGGGGTGGTACAACCCCTCGATGCTGCATTATTGTAATGTTATCAAATTGGGATGGGTTGAGGTGGGAGCGAAGAGAGTGGGTGAAGGAGAGAGAGAGATGAGAGGAGAAGAGAGGAGAGAGAGACGGAGTAGAGAGAGATAGAGAGAGAGAGAGAGAGATTTAGATAGAGAGTGAGAGAGAGAGAGAAGAGAAGAGATAGAGAGAGAGAGAAGACAGAGAGAGAGAGATTGAGATTGAGAGAGAGATAGAGAGTGAGAGAGGAGAGAGAGAGAGAGCGCTGAACGCTGAACATTTTATTGTTATTACCTCAACAGGTCTGATGACAAGGGGTGTAATAAACATGCACCTTTTGCTTAAAGAGATATAAACAATTGTATCAAAAAACATTAAACACCTTAGCATATAACACAAACATTCAATAATCCAAAGGAAAAATAATATCATAGAAACTTAGTATGATCAACACAAAAGCAGTCCTTGATCGAGAACGGAAAAATTATATATAAAGAAAAAAAAAAATCATTTTTACATCTAGTGCACTGATTATAACCCCCTCTCTCTCTCTCTCTCCCAGATCCTTCCATGCACGATCTCTCTCGAAACCTCCCGCATGATCTCCAACAGCTCTCTCACTCTCATCCACTCACTCTTACCTCCCATCTCTCTCTCCTCCTCACACTCCACATTCTCTCTCATCTCTGTGGTCTCTCTCTCCTCGCTCTCTCTATCGTCGGACTCCTCCTTCTATCCTCAATCGTTATTAATCAACTCTTCCATACCTCCTCCTCACTCTCTCGTCTTCCTCTCCTCTCTCCTCTCTCTCCCTCCCCCCATCTCCATCCCCCTCTCGCCGTCCGCCCCCGCCTCTCTCTACCACATACAACACACTCTCTCTCCTCTCTTTCTGTCAACTTCCCCCCCCTCTCCAGTCCCCCCCTCGTCCTCTCCTTTTCTGGAATTCACGTTATCAATAAAAACAGAAATCCACAAAAGGAATAATTAATTTTTTTCCCCCCGGGGAAAAAAACCCCAAATCCCCACTGGATACATAATAACATTTTAAACCTAAACTTCTATTTTTAGGCACACAAACCTGGAATTTTATTTCAATCCCACTTAGCTTTACTATTAATTGTCGTAATCGCCTCTCTGCCTTACTTTTAAAGCTTCAGCGATAAAATGTTGCTACTGATTTATACATGTTTCATTATCATATGAAATATAGCAAACAAATGTCATATGCCTTTTAGATGGCGGCATCAAACTGAAGAAAACACATCCTTTTAACGTACCTGGTTTCATAACGCCACACAATGAAACTGAAATGTTTTCCATCCTCAACATCTTGCATTACACATTGGGCAGTTAGGTTCAGTGTCCCCGTCCGCAGGAATGAAACCATCGTTTATTTGCATGAAAACCTAGAGTCTTTAACGAAATCGTGGCATAAATTGAGCCGGTTCCACATTTATCTATAATAACATTACAATATTGTTTCACACTGAATAAACTATTAAAATGAAAAAAACCACGCATCTGTATTTTCCTTTACTTTCCATATTCGCAATGTGCCATTTTGTTTAAATGAACAAATAATTCGGTCTTTAAATTCAGAAATAACTGTTTATATATATGTCCGACTTCCTGACACAACCACAACACAAAGCCAAAACCCGTGTTTCTGTAATACCTTTTTTTACTTGAAATGCCCAATTTTTTTGTTAAGATCAAGTTGCATTAACCTCATATCATAACGCTTTGTCTACACCACACGAGACTAGGGTGCTTTCAACAAAGTTTAAGCCCAATAACGCTTATCCACTTTTACATAGGATCTGATATCAACGGATATCTGCCATTTCACCATATAAAACAGTATTAGAATGATGTGCACAGGTACCTGAAGAAAACGTTTAAATAGCGTAGTGTGTACTTTTTCACCAACTTGTAAATTGGTATGTAGCTGCCCCACATTTCAGCTCATAATTGTAAGCAAGGTTCAATCTGCGCGTCAAACATCTTCCAAATAAACGATAATCAATGGGTGTTCAATTTTTGTAATGTTTTCAAAATTTGTATAACAACCTGTTTTTCCACCTTTTTTTTACATGATTCTTCCACAAGCAAAGTTTCAGGGCTCGTTTGTAGTAAAGACTGATTTCCTAAATACGTATAACAATTAACCAAGTTTTCACTTTCATCGTTACCATAACACACCATTTTTCATTAGAAATATGTCCACGACCATTCTAAAAATCATAACATTAGTTTTATTTGATTGACTGTTATGTCCGAGTCGATCTGGCCTCTTCCTTTAAGAACATTTCAATTGATTAGGCAGTCCCCCACCACTGTCCCTTACGGAAGAAATAACATCATGTATCACAAACAGTAGTAAGAACACTACTTCAATAGGCTCTAGACACCACCTGGATGCCAATGTTTGCCTTTTTTTTAGAAACTAATCGCTAATCATTTAATGAAACCAGGATAAAAGCTGGGACTTAAGAAAGCACCCTTGCCTTCCCCTTTTGGACATCATAAAAAAGAATCTGTGTATTTATTCTTACGCGCACACACGATGCGAAACAAAACATCGGATTATAAGAAACAACCTTTAAATGGCGATGTATAACTTACAATTGACACTCAGATTACGGGAGGACTTCCATAAGGCATTTGCGATTCACAGAATCGAATGCCTTCTGGAAAATCAACAAACGCCACATAAAGTTTTATGAATTATTAAGCAAATACTTTTGTACAAGTGAAATAAAGTAAATATGTCGATCGATGGTGCTGATGCTTTGATCTAGCCAGCTTGTTGTTCTATAAATCTTTTCCTTTCATTTTCAGGCCTCATTGTTGTCAACCATAACGGTTTAAAATATAAGTATTTACTTTGGCTATGTATACTATTAAATTGCTATGCCACGATAGTTAGATCGAGACAGAGAGAGAGAAACAGAGACGAAGAGAGAGAGAATAGAGAGAGAGAGAGAGAGAGACGACAGAGATAGAGAGACCACACACGACGCGACCCGAGAAGAAACAGAGAGAAGGAGCAGAGCTATAGACAGGGACAGGACATACAGAGATTACAGAGACTGAGAGAGACAAAGTGACGGAGGGAAAGAGAGAGAGAGTAGAAGAGGAGGAGAGAGATAGATAGATCGAGAGATAGGATAGAGAAAGAAGAGAGAGAGAGAGAGAGAGGAGAGCGAGAGACAGAGAGAGAGAGATGACAGAGAGACAACAGAGAGATAGACAGGAGAAGAGAGAGACAGAGAGGGAGGCAGAGCTAGAGACAGGGACAGGGACCAGAGATTTGCCAGAGACTGAGAGGACAAAGAGTCGAGGGAAAGAGAGAGAGAGAGAGTAGGAGAAGAGAGAGAGAGAGAGAGAGGAGAGGGAGGGAGAGCGAGAGAGGAGAGAGAGAAGAGAGAGACAAGAAGAGAGAGAGACAGCGAGACGACACAACAGAGAGAGATAGAGAAGACAGAGAGGATAGAAACAGAGAGAGAGAGAGAGAGAGAGGACAGAGAAGAGAAGCGAGACAGAGAGAGAGACACAGAGAGAGAGAACAGAGAGAGACACTAATAAACACATGAGAGTATTAGAGACCAGAGAGAGGATGAGAGAGGAACAGAGAGAGACGAGACACAGAGAGATAGACAGAGAGGGAGGCAGAGCTAGAGGACAGGGACAAGGGACTACTAACAGAGATTATTGCAGAGAACTGATAGAGAACAAGAGACCGGAGGGAAGAGAGAGAGAGAGAGAGAGAGAGAGGAGATAGAGAGAGAGGAGAGAGAGAGGAAGAGAGAGAGAGAGAGAGAGACAGAGAGAGAGAGAGACAGAGAGAGAGACACAGAGAGAGATAGCGACAGAGAGAGATGTAGACAGAGAGAGGAGACCACAGAGATATGGACAGGAGAGGGGATGCAGCTAGAGACAGTAGATCGGTACACACAGAGAATTGGCAGAGCTGAGAGAGGACAAATGCGACGGAGGTAAAAGAGAGAGAGAGAGAGAGAGAGTAGAGGTGAGAGATAGAGAGAGAGATAGAGAGAGAGAGAGAGGGACAGAGAGAGAGAACACAAGAGAGATAGGACAGAGGAGATAGAGAGACAGAGAGAGATAGACAAGAGAGAGAGAACAGAGAGGGGAGGCAGAGCTAGAGACAGGGAAAAGGGACAACAGAGATTGCAGAGACTAAGAGACAAAGAGTTCGAGGGAAGAGAGAGAGAGAGAGAGAGAGAGAGAGAGGAGTAGAGAGAGAGAGAGTAGAGGAGATAGAGAAGAGAGAGAAGAGAGAGTAGTGAGAGAGAGACAGAGACAGAGAGAGAGAAGAGGACACAGAGAGAGAGACAGAGATGGATGGGAGACAGGAGGAAGAGGGGTAGGCAGAGTCTTAGAGACCAGGGAGAGGGACACAGAGATTGCGGGACTGAAAGAGACAAAAGAGAAAGAACGGAGGAAAGAGGAGAGGAGAGATAGAGAGAGAGAGAGACAGATAGGAGAAGAGAGGAGAGAGAGACAGATAGAGAGAGAGAGAGGACGAGACGAATGACCTAGAGAGATAGAGACGAATATACTTGAGAGAGAGGACAACAGAGAGAGAGACATGGAGAGGGGAGCAGATCTAGACACAGGGAGCAAATGGACACGAGATTGTCAGTAGACTGAGAGAGAACAAAGATACGGAAGGGAAAGAGAGAGGAGAGAGAAGAGAGAGAGAGAGGAGCGAGAGAGAAGAGAGAGGAAGAGAGGAGATAGGGAGAGAAGAGAGAGAGAGACATATACAGACATAAAGAGAGATATAGAGAGAGAGAGAGAGAAGAGAGAGAGAGAGAAGAAGGAGAGGGAGGGAGAAGAGAGAGGAGACCAGACAGAGACAGAGTATAGATAGAGAGTATAGAGAGAGAGAGAGAAAAAAGGTAATGAGAGAGATAGAGAGATCGAGAGATGAGCGAGAGAGAGATAGATACTAGCGATGATAGAAGAGAGGAGAGAGAGCGCTATAGCGAGCGAGCGTGCACGGCGCGCCGCTACGAAGGAGAGAGATGCCATAATCTGTACAGAACGCGGAGTGTGTGGCATGTGTCCGCTCTATGACATATAATATATATAAAATTGCAAATGGGAACACGTCGGTTTGATTAGGTAGAAAAATTATCAAAACACTATGCACATACAAAAAACACACACACGCAAAGATGTGGCGAGCGCACGCAATTCGCCGTGCGCACGTGCGCACACGGCGAGGCATGCATATTGCATGCAACCCTCCTATGCGTACATACGGACGCACACTATGCTATGAAACACCATACGCAACACACATGCACATTGTCACCAATCTCATTGTTTGTTTCGTGTTACGTTGGTGTCATACTTAAACTTCAATCAAATCAATCTAATCAATCAATCAAATCAATTTAAATTGTTTTCAAACAGAAGAAATGTGTTGCCACAGCTTGCTGCATAAAATACCAGAATAATAATAAAACATTTCATTAACTGGTCAGTTACAACAGCAATCCATTGAAGAAGACATTCTACACAACAATAGGCACAAATAGATAACGATGGAAACAATGAAAGTTAACATGACACCCCCACACACAACACCACACCACACAACAAGCGAAGACACACGCACACACACAGACACAAACCACCCTCGCACGCGAGCGCGCGCGCGCGAAACGGGCACACGCACACGCACACAGCACAAACACACACACACAACACACCACAACACACACAAGAACCAGTTAAAATAATAAGATTAGCCCTTTAGTTAGAATGCACTATGCCTAAATTAAAAGCAAGATCATTAGATTAACTTGCAACAAGGCATAGACAACAGTTTTCCCTTGTAAAACGGGTTTAACAATTAAACTGATTCCTCACCTCCACCAACACGGCACTCGAGTTGGGGGATGTCCCTAAAGTTGAACGGCAAGCCAATCCTCCAGGCTGGTAGTACTAGGCTCTTACTTAATGGCAGACGCCCACAGTTTGAGTAACATAGTCATTAACAGACCATTAATTAACAAAGACATTAATTTAAGCTACTGAATGGGTTTTTTTTTTATATTGCGAAGCAGTTGAAACCCATGAAGATGGTGCCAGGGGGGGGAACGTCTATGAGGAAAGTGGGCCTAGGTGTCTATCGTTTGGACAATCAGAAATCACCGCCGTGCCCGCTAAAACCCCCTCCAAAACGGTTACAAAACAGACATTTTATTCAATCACGGGTACTTCCACCTTTCATAAATTCATTGCAGCCAGACTCTATTTCTATAATACTTTAACTCCCTTATTCCTCTTCCTACCTTCCTTTTAACCTAAACCAAAGATATTCCTAAAGGGTAAGATGGATTGTTAAGAGCTCGGCGAACCGGCTGATAGAATTTGTTAGTGGGGCCAGTACACTTTTCAACAGTGGAGGCTATTCAAAACTCAGACTGGAACTTGAACGGATAATACACACTGTCATATTAGAGAATCATTGCATCTAATCATAACACGACACAGACCAACACCCACGTCCCTGTCAACAGCCAACCACCACCCCCCAACCATCCCCCCACTCCCCCCCACCCCACCCATCCCCCACCCCTGCCCCCCTACTCCCCACCCCCACACCATACACACACACCACACACCACACACGCGCGCGCGAACGCCGCCACGCCGCACGCGTTTAACCTCATACTCACCGTTCTTCAATGAGCTGGAAAACAAGAGTGCCGCCCCCCACCCCACCCGCCCACGCCCACCCACACCCACTTCGTGAGGATGACCGGGTGTCTTGTGGGGTGGAGTCTTTATCGTACAAATAGTTCCCCCCAACCTTCAGAAAGTTCTGTGCCTGTAACTACTTCCTCTAATCTGTCACTCTCTTTGACTCTCCATCTGCCTTTATTTTCCCCTTTCCCCTTTTGTAAATACTGTCATCGGCTATATTTCCTTTCTGCCTTTAGAACCGGTCCATGACTCCTCCATTTCTTCCTTCAGAAACCCTACAAGATTTTCTCCGCAGCGGAATACAGACATGCTGTGGGCCTAATATTATTTCCTTAGTTTTGAGCAAACTGCCAGCATTGACGTCATATTATCTCCTCTACCGTGACAGGAAACTGTCTGAGCGATCGTAATACAAAGAACGAGAAGAAGAAGAAGAAGAGAATTGGAACCCTACACTATGTACTAACTAAGCAGAACTGGACTTGGAGGACCTCCCCCTCCTACTTGTCCAGA
>JAGGCT020001809.1:0-75000 GCA_017654935.2 Phymorhynchus buccinoides
CAAAATTCAGATTTTGTTATAGTTTCTTACATAATAATAATAATAATAATAATAATAATGGGAATTTATATAGCGCTCTTTCTCACCGCAACGTTCTCTTACTTCCTCACACACACACCAATATATCAGTCACATTATAAGGCGCAGGGGTCTCAGTCTGGGAAAAAACGTATCGTCTTATAGTCCGTAAAATACGGTAAGTTAAACATATTTTTCACACAGAGAGAATGACTTTATCAAGCAAATGTTAAACCTATAAATAGCCATTAACCCTTTCACTGCCAAAGTCGCATTTTAGCACCACAGTGATTATAGCACCTATGTCACTAAAATGCATAACTTTGGGGTCTATTATCCAAAGGCCCTGGGAAGTAAGGATAGACCTTATTTTATATATTTCACAAAAGAATCCCCAATACTGCAGATGGATTTCGTTCTCTACCCAGGTAAATGTAATGGAAATGTTTGGCTGAAACATGGCTGGCAGTGAAAGGGTTAAAAAAAAAAGAATGAAATGTTGGCAAGTCTCACCTACACTATGATCCATAACATTGGTTTCAGACGACAAAACTCACCTGTACCCTCTCAGGATTTCCCACCATCAGGTTACTTGGATTTTCCTCCCCTGGGTCCGCGTCCCCATTTCTGTGGAAATGATAGAGAAAGGTTCCCATTATCAGCCCTAAAGGAGCTTCTTCTTCAATATGTTGATCATTCTGGCTCCTTTGGGGGAAAAAGGAAGGAAGATTGATTCTTTTAGGTCAGGTCAGGTAGTTAAGACATTAGGCCTCGCGGCTTCTTCACTGTCCTTTCATTTTTGTTTGAACTTTTGCACAGCTGACAGGTTTTTATATTTTGTTTGGGGCAAATCTGCCTTTTAGTCATGCTCATATTGCAGTTGTGAGATGTTGGTGTATTTATCAAGATTTGTTATTTGTTGAGGTTTTTGAATTGTGTTAGATTCTGTGCTAGTTTAATATGTGCAGGAAGAGTATTCCAAAACTGTGTTACTCTGTTAGAAAAGAATTTTGTTCTAATAGTTCGACTATACTGGGTTAGTATTTTTAAATCACTGTTACGGGTTCTTGAGTCAGTTGTTAGCTGGAACAAAAATGTATTAGTATTGTTATCACTGTGAAAAAATTTGTATGTGTTTATCAGATCCCCACGAATTCTTCTATATTTCAGAGATGGTAATTTCAACTTCCTTAGTCTGTGTTCGTAATCAAGGTGGCAAACGCCTTTAACTAATTTTGTTGCTCGTCTTTGGACCCTTTCTAATGCTGCCGATTGCCTTTTTAAAAACAGACTCCAGACCTGATTTCCATATTCTAGATGAGGTCTGACCAAACTTTTCTATTTTACCTCTCTCTTTTATTTTTTGGGCACCACAGTTAAGACGCAATGCAGCATTTGACTCACAATAGCTGTGTGTACAAGATATTTAAAAAATTAAAAAATCAAGTTCTACTTCACAAGCATCAGCTATTTTATTATAATTATCGGCATGTAGAAAATGAAAAAGTTGATTCAATTTCACTGAACTATGTTATCTTGTTACATCCAGTTATGGAGTTTTTTAACCACTGCTTCCTTTTCACTTGTTTTGTTCGTTTGCTTTTTCTTTTTTTTTCTCTTTGCAATTGTTTGACATGTTTAGCAAAGAACAGTTAACCCTTTCAACGCCAAAGTCGCATTTTAGCACCACAGTGATTTAACACGTGTGTCACTAAAAGGCATCAAATTGGGGTCTAATATCCAAAGACCCTGTTGTCTTAGTTTTGGGAAGTAAGGATAGATCTTACTTTCAATATGTCGCAGAAGAATCCCCGATACTGCAGATGGTTTTGTTTTCTACCCAGGTAAATTTATTAAGATATCAGCATCATCAAGACTTATCTGTGGGGTAAACCCTTGTTGCAAATGTGTGTGTGTGTGTGTGTGTGTGCGTAAAAGAGAGAGAGTGCATGTGTAAGTGAATGTGTGGGTGAGTTGGAAGTGTATTAATATGCATTTAGTGTGTGTGTGTGTGTAAGTGAGTGAGTGCGTGTATGTGTTTTAAATCCAAAATCTGAGGGCAAAAACTTAAAGCCACACGTCCACTAAAATCGCACGACTGTACGATACGATTTGATCACATGGTCTTGAAGCGCGAATCACATTTGTTCTTCGAGACCACCTGATCGAATCGTATCGTACAGTCGTACGATTTTAGTGGACGTGTGGCTGGCCCGTAAGCTGTTCAAATCTGACACTTTTCATGTGCACTCTTATACATCTACCTTTTCCTCGACTCATTGCCACCTAAACTGCGGTCCAAGGTCGACAAGACATCAGCGATGAGACTTTCCTCGTTATCATCATCGTCATCATCCATTTCATCAAACATGGCCTCACCACCTTCATCTTCACACAAGTCTCCTTGACCTTGGACAGCGGCATTGGTCAAGGTGAAAGGTTCACTCAAAGTGACCTCTGCAGATTTGCTGATAGCTTGATCAAGTAACGAATGGCTGGAGACGTTCTTGGAGCCTGTGGAGGTTCGAAGAGTGTTGGCCGAAGAAGAAGCGGGTGATTCCAGGGCGTGGGTGGAGAGTCGTTGCGCTGCAGTGTGGGGAGAATCCAGGGCTGAGGGGGAGAGGAAGGAGATGGGGCAGGGAGTGTGCGAATCGGAACATGATGAGGCGTCCAACATCCTTACTGTCCACCCCGCCTCGTACTGGCTCTTCTTGGGTTCACGGGAATTCAGGTCTGAAAGACAAAGGAAATTAAAATTAAAAAAATAAAAAGCATTGCACTAGAATTCACAGGTTACACGTTAGCACTCCACAAATCGCCAGTAAAATATACAGATGGTAAAGATCAACGTGCAACAAACAAAATACACTCTCAATATTATCAAAAATAAGAAAAGGGGAAAAAAAGGGTGATATTTAGCTATAGGTCAAATGATTTTTATTCTTTTCAAAACCTTCATGATCTATTGGCCACTGCAAAGAACACCTTTTTGCAAGAGTGAATGCCCTTGGTGGGTGGGGGAAGATGGTTGAGTACTGACCAAACAAGGGAATAACACTCGCCAATAACCCTATTTGAGGCCACATAATGGCTGCCTTTTGAAAGAGTGAATGCCCTTATGGATACTGATCAACAAGGGCTTAACTCTTGCCGTCAAGGGCGTTAATAACCCTACTTGCAGTGGCCAATAGAGAAAGAAGACACACAAACATCCTATCTAATCAAGAGATTGAGATTGAATCAAGAGACTTCATTTGGGATCAAATCTCTTTTGCTCGCACACATACACATTTAAAACGTTAGAAACGCTTCCGCACCGTCTAAATGAGAGCAAGACGCACGGTTGGATCAAAACAAGACCAGCACAAACGAGCAGCCATTATACCTGACGTCTGCGACAACATGAACTGCTTCAGACGGTCGCTGCCGCAACAAACCACGGCCTTGCCATCAAACATCACCACGCCGGCCTCCAGTCCTCGACTTCCCAACTGTTGGCACTGAACACAAACATCAAAACAGCAATCAATCCTCCGAAGTCGGAGTGTGGCTGCCCACGTGGCGGGGTAATCAAAAACGGTCAAACACGTAATGTTCTCATCCCTAGCTGGTGCATTTGTACCATAGTGTTCAAGTGCTTCAGCTGTTGGGATGATCCCTGGAGTCTTTAAGCCACGGAAGACAAACAAACAAAACAGCAATCATGTTAACAGTCATAACTGCATCAGGTGAGTCCATTTTGTTTTTAAATCTGTTACAGTGAAACCTCCTTTATAAGACCTTCAAAAATCATCTCTCTCTCTCTCTCTCTCTCTCTCTCTCTCTCTCTCTCTCTCTCTGTGGTTGGTTTAATGTCTAGTTAACGTCTTATAAAAAAAATTAAAAAAATTAAAAATCATCCAAAATGGTCTTAAATTGGAGGGAGTTGTATAAGGGAGGTAATTTTAATACTTACAAAGAAGGGCAATGTCTCGGAGAAGTAGGTCTCAAGCGGGAGGGAGTCTTATAACGGGAGGTCTTATAAGAGAGGTTCTACTGTATCAGGTTTTCTATGCGCCTATTGGAAGTCATTGATGCAAAAGTTAAGTAGTTTGTTTTTTGTTGTTGTGCTGCTTTCATGATTTCTATCTCCCAGTCAGTCTGCTGGTGTTCTGTCACTTTGGCCAACTCAAAATTGTAAAAGAACCTAATGATAACAAGTGCAGTTGTCGTAAATGATCATTGTTCTTCTTCCCGTCAATCGGCCACCTTCATCAGGCTGAAGATTTTGCTGAAGTATTTGGAAAAAAACAACGAAGGTCACACGCAGCGGCCGAGTCACAACAGAAATAGGAAAGAATAAATAACTAAAATATTAAATAAAATATGTTAGTCATGATTAGCAAAAAGGGAGAGCTAGATGAAAGATGATTGTGGCTGAAGGCGAAAGGAGACAAGACTGAATCTCAAAGGTCACAGACAGTGCTTTATAACCTCCAGTATGGGAGGGTACTCTCACACCAGTCCCTTTGGAGCTATACAGGTTATGCCCCTTTTTTTCTTTTTTTCTTTTTTTGATTAAAGTAAGGGCTATAAAGTGGTGATCTCCCTTCGTTCTTAAGCTGACCGCAGGAGACTTATTGCAATCAGTCAAGTGCTAATCTGACTAAAATACTAATTTTACTTCAGAAAAAATTTGTGGGTGTTGTTAGTACATGTACTCACCGACTCCAGAAGAGAATGCACATGTTTGTGAACATCAGTAGAGGGCGACTCCTCTGTCTTCTCTGAACTTGATTCTTCCTCATACCCACCACGGCCTGCAACAACATACTGTTAGAGACACTGCTAACTGTCAACAGTGGTGTGCACAAGACTATTAACTCACTCAGGACGAATGAGCTGGATCCGTCTCATGGCCTGCACAACCGTTCAGGACGAATGAGCCTAATTGGGCTCATGAGTTTTCAAGAGGTTTTGATTTCTGACGTGTAACCAGCTTTCAAGAGTCACATTATAATCTCAGACCTGGTTACCCTCCACACAAGTCTTGAGTAGTCTGGATAGCTGAAATGAGTAGTTTTGGAGCTGAATGTGTAGTCCTGTTCATTAAAACCATAAAACACTGTTCACTGAAAATGAGTAGCAATCAAGAATTAAAGAGCATTATCAATTTTGAAGAGTAGTAGAGGTCCAAATTGAGTAGAATACTACTCAAAAAGAGTAGAGTAAACAGGTCTGTAATCTACTTTTAGTTTGCTTTGACCTTTCTTCTTATGAAATCAACCAATCATGGCAGCCTTTACTTTCAGTTTTTGGCGGGGGGTGGGAGAACTGTGGCTAAGATCAGAGTGTGAAATTTTCCTTCTTTCTACATGTAAGCTGTTTCCATCAACAGGAGACAAACGATGAAGGTACGGAAACTGATATTTTACGATCGATTAGTGCATGGTCCCTAACTTTACATAACTTATTTGTGGTGATGCGTTTTCGAACCTCATTGAATGGCTTGTTGCAAACACTTCAGGTTTTATTCAGGCACAGCCAACAACCAACATACTGAACATTAGGAGGGGGCCCCACCTAGCATGCTAGATGGTGCTGGGGGTCAGCTAGTACAGCTGGATGAAAAGTGGATGATGTAGCCTGCCGATAATCTTCCCCCTGACTTTTTTTTATTTTTTTTTTTTTTATTAAGTTAGGTTAGGTTGAGATGCTCTCCCGAGTTTTTCCCCCCCGTTGGCATAATTGGATCCTGCCAATGTTTTTCGTCAAGATCAAGATCCACACTCAGACACTTGTCCTTATTAAGGTTTGGTCATTCTAGCGAGATTCAAACCAAACATAACTAAGACCCATAAAACAACCCACCTTGCAAATTGCAGATTCTGTCGAACATGGTCTGAAAGATGGCCAGCTTTTTGGAATCCGTCTCCTGGTCCTTCACCTTCGACCCTAGCAGTTCCTTGTTGGCTTCATACATATTCATGAAGAGCTTCCCCGCTTCTTCGTTGACCTTGCTCCTCCTCTCCGCGTGCTTTATTTGTACGCAACGAAAATCGGCAGTGGAAGATGTCATATTGTCAGCTTTCCTTTGGTGGGGGGCATTTCCTACCAGTACCGACTGCTGCCACGCTGGTGGCAGAGAGTTAGAGTCATCCAAGTCACTGTCATTGTCTGCACAATCGTCGTCAGCACACACAGAGTCATAAGAGGCCGCTGTCTCCATCAAGGTGTTGCCATGTGGATTTTCTGCTGATGGATTCCCAGGAAGTGTTGAGGTTCTGCCAGCAGGGTCCGTCTTTTGTGCTCTTTCTGGGGCATCTGCAATTACGTGAAACATTTGGAAATGACCACAGAAACAATCTGAAATATTAAACAATACTCTCTCTCTCTCTCTCTCTCTCTCTCTCTCTCTCACACACACACACACACACACACACACACACACACACACACACACACACACACACACACACACACTCTCTCTCTCTCTCTCTCTCTCTCTCTCTATCTCTCACATACATACATAAACACACACAAACAAACAAATTACAGGTTGTGAAAGAAACTCCACCAAATCACTCATTCGCATAATTTAACAGCTGCTGCAAAAACAAACAAAAATGTCTTTGCCACCTTTCCCTATCCACAATTCAAAGGTCCACGTCATGGTCAACAAGGTCTTCGCAACTTGATGAAATACATCAGCTGCAGGACTTACAAAATGTGAAGTGATTATGTGCAATGGTTCACGGGTTATGGCACTTGTGAATAAGCTAATTAATAAACAAATGGAAACGCTGAACTGAAAAGATTGGCACTTTGGAAGCAAGCAGAGGGCTGACCAGGGATGCAAATAGCACCGGTTTCTTATAAAAATTATCTGATATTTCAGACACTGGTCAGTGGTTCTTCCTCTTCTTCTCTCGTTTTCACAAACCATATGGCCATAAAAGGTGAAGTACGTATATGTCTCCTGGTCTCCTCGCTGTAATTCGGCCAACACATTCCGTTTTTACAGACGCTCAAAGGAGACAATTATTTGGAACATTTGTACACAGAAAGGTAGGAGAACGTACCACTAAGGCAGAAAAGTAGTATGTGACAGTAAGAAAAGGAAAAAGGCAGAGTAGAGTCTAAAGGTGTAGAGTGGCACAGAGGTAACGTGTTCGCCTTGTGTCAAGTAAACCCGAGTTCGAACCTGGGTACAGGGGGGTTTTCCTCTCACTCCTGCACTAGGCTTTACGGTCTGAACGTGGAGTCTTTCGGATGAGACGATAAACCGAGGTCCCG
Organism: Phymorhynchus buccinoides; assembly: GCA_017654935.2. Taxonomy (NCBI): domain Eukaryota; kingdom Metazoa; phylum Mollusca; class Gastropoda; order Neogastropoda; family Raphitomidae; genus Phymorhynchus; species Phymorhynchus buccinoides. Next base: position 7,294 of record JAGGCT020001809.1, read on the forward strand.
TGTGCCCATGTACTTAGCACACGTTAAACCCAGTGGCAACAAAAAAGTTGTCATTTGGTCAAAATTTACACACACACACCTTTTCCGTCCTCATCAGTCACACACAAAAATCGCATGCAAAAAAACAAAAAACGGCCGCTGGCTGCGACGTGCTCTCCAGGTGGGAGCAACCTAAATTTCACAGAGACGCCCCTGTGACTATAAAGTACCTAACACCTACCTACCAAAAAATTAGAGGAAACTGCTTACGCAAAACTTCCAGATAGCAAGGGAGTTATTTGTATTGAATGCATCCATGATATTCCAGTGAGTGTGTGTTTGGGGGCGGGGGGGGGGGCGTACACACAAGTTTGTGCGCATGCCTGCCTGCCTGTGTGCGCCTGTGTAGGTGCGCCTCTCATGCATGTGTGCGTGCGTATGTGTCTGTCCATGCATGAGCACGTATGTGCGAGTGGCTGTACCTGGGAATCTTTCGAAGACGTTGAAGTGGCTGAGGTTGTTGAGATCCATCAGTCTGACCACCCGCTCCAGAAGGGACCGCTCCAGGGACGCGGAACCCTTTCCCCGCAGCCAGCAAGAGGCTTCCCTCTTCCAGCGGTCCATCTTCAGTCGAACTTGTTTCACCGTCTTGGGGGCCATTCCATGGGAACCTGTGCAGGCCATAGAAATCCCCGCAACTATTAACTCATTCAACGATTTTGAATTAAAAAATCATAAATCACTCCACACAGTAGCTTTTCTCAGCTCCTTTCAGTTCATGCCTTTTGTTAACGCTCGTCACCAGCATAAACCAATTTAAAGTGTTTTATCCATTAGGCTTACATTGTTTTATGGTGGCATACCACTTGTAAGGTCTTTTCCTATCCCTAACCACAATCAATGATAAGAATATTTGCCGCTGTTAAAAGAAATAACTTGAAACAAATAGCTCTCTGTGGAAAACTGAAAGGAGCTAGAATGAGGGGAATTCGTGTACTGTGGATCCAGCCATACACACAAACAAAACATACATAAACAAAAGGAGAAATGAAAGAAGATTACAGGTTTTTACTTCAGGTTTAGACATAGGGAAGTGGTAGATCAGACTTTTTAATATATATACTTTATATAGAAAAACTCTCTACACCGATTGGTTTCTCCACAACAAACCACTACAAAAGCAAAGTCAGAGGCAAAATTGTGGTCTAAGGGAGCGAAGCGAGTTTAGAAGTGACCAAGGCATGGTGTGCACACAGATTTACTTCCCTTGAAGCAAATGCATCAAATTGACAGCTATCTATTAATTCCGGACATATATGGCCGGAACGACTTGAATGAGTTAACTATGATTTTCCGGGGTATGGCAAGATAATCATAATGTAGCTTACTGGTTGGATTTGCTAACACCAAGGCTGCCTACCCTCTGTTACGGCTTACAGGGACAAACTACATCTTAAAAACCAGGGACAGAGACTTATTTCTGGGGACAAACGCCGCAATGTCATGCATCAGGGTCAAAACGAACATTAACTTCTGATTATTTCATGATCTAGCAAAATTTCTGCAACTCTGGATTTTTTGGGGGTAGTCTTCTTGATGCTTCTGTTTTTAGTGTCATTGTGCCTTGATATTCAAGATCCTTTGGTGTTCAGCAGCCTATGTGTAACATATAAGTTAGGACATTTTCAACAGTTGTTGTTTTGGGTGTTCCTGTGTTCAATAGCAAGGTCAGCAAACAAAACAAGTAATTGTTCTACAAATTTTTGATTCTGCCCAGTTTCCAGGGATGCCAGATAGAAAAATGGATTCCAGGGACAGGGTGCCCTTTTTGACTGTTTCCAGGGACAAATACCCCTTAGGGGGGGTGGTAGGCAGCCCTGTAACACCGATGTGGTTTCTATTGCAATGCCAATTCACAAGACCAAAGTTCTGAGAAAATGTAAGACAGACAATGTTTTGCCTTCTTCCATTGGTTCTGTTTGTTCTGTTGGGTTTTTTCCCACACAGATACTTCTTCTTCTTCTTCTTCTTCTTCTTCTTCTTTTTCTTCTGCGTTCCCAGGCCATATGGCCATAATGGGTAAGGTACATATGTGTCCGGTTTTCAGTTTTCACTGGTCTCCCCGCTGCGTACAGCCGACACATTCTGATTTCGGAGGAGCTCAAAGTGGAAAAATTATCTGGAAGATTTTTTTGAAAAATGGCAGGAGAATTGGGCCAATAAGTCAGAAAGATAGTAGATGACACAAAGCAAAGGAAAAGGGCAGAGTCAAAGAGAGTGGCAGATTAGAGGAAGTTACAAGCACAGAACTTCCAGAAGGTGGGGAACTATTTTTACGTAAGACCCCCCGGTATCCCAACAGATACAGACACCAACATGCATCAACACACACTTAACCAACACACACACACACACACACACACACACACACACATCAACAAACAATACAAAGCCTCGCACACATACAGACAAACCCCTATTTTACGACCCTCTGTTAAGCGACCACCTCTCAGTTGAGACCGGATTTGTTGGCACGGATGCATTTTACTATGTAAACGACCTCTCTTAAACGACTTCCTCTAAAACGCGACTTACAACCGTCATTTTGTTGGTTTTTACGACCGTTGTTGTCGTCTGCATAGACTTCGAGCAAACAGAAACAACTACGGTCAAGGGCCTGAAAGCGGAGTCGCTTCCCTTGTTGTAGAAAAGATGGCGGAAAGCGTAGGAAAAGCACGTAAACCACTGACTTTAAAAAAGAAAACCACTGACTTTGGACGAGAGTGGAGGTGATTAACAGAAGTCGGCGAAGTGAAACTGTAATACATCGATTGCACAATCCTATGGAGTTGGAAAGACCCAAATCCAGTTTTAATACGTCATTGTATGTGTGCATGAAGAAGAGAGTATGAACTGTGCTGAACTTTTTCTTTCTACGGCTGCCAGTGAAAACCTCCGTCATACGACCCCTCCAATTTACGACCGATTTTTCCGGACATTTTGGAAGTCTTAAAATAGAGGTTTGTCTGTATACACACTCACACGCTAGTACCATAGGTGCATGCAGTGACCTAAGCTTTTGCCTGAACTTTCCATCATAACCCTTGATACAGCTGCTACCTCAAGAGCACGAGTCCATATAGAAGAGCCTTCTCTTCAGGCGAACCACTGACCAGTGGACATCAGTGACCATAGGTGCATGCAGTGACCTAAGCTTTTGCCTGAACTTTCCATCATAACCCTTGATACAGCTGATACCTCAACAGCACGAGTCCATATAGAAGAGCCTTTTCTTCAGGCGAACCACTGACCAGTGGACATCAGTGACCATAGGTGCATGCAGTGACCCAAGCTTTTGCCTGAACTTTCCATCATAACCCTTGATACAGCTGCTACCTCAACAGCACAAGTCCATATAGAAGAGCCTTTTCTTCAGGCGAACCACTGACCAGTGGACATCAGTGACCATAGGTGCATGCAGTGACCCAAGCTTTTGCCTGAACTTTCCATCATAACCCTTGATACAGCTGCTACCTCAACAGCACAAGTCCATATAGAAGAGCCTTTTCTTCAGGCGAACCACTGACCAGTGGACATCAGTGACCATAGGTGCATGCAGTGACCCAAGCTTTTGCCTGAACTTTCCATCATAACCCTTGATACAGCTGCTACCTCAAGAGCACGAGTCCATATAGAAGAGCCTTCTCTTCAGGCGAACCACTGACCAGTGGACATCAGTGACCATAGGTGCATGCAGTGACCCAAGCTTTTGCCTGAACTTTCCATCATAACCCTTGATACAGCTGCTACCTCAAGAGCACAAGTCCATATAGAAGAGCCTTTTCTTCAGGCGAACCACTGACCAGTGGACATCAGTGACCATAGGTGCATGCAGTGACCCAAGCTTTTGCCTGAACTTTCCATCATAACCCTTGATACAGCTGCTACCTCAACAGCACGAGTCCATATAGAAGAGCCTTCTCTTCAGGCGAACCACTGACCAGTGGACATCAGTGACCATAGGTGCATGCAGTGACCCAAGCTTTTGCCTGAACTTTCCATCATAACCCTTGATACAGCTGCTACCTCAACAGCACGAGTCCATATAGAAGAGCCTTCTCTTCAGGCGAACCACTGACCAGTGGACATCAGTGACCATAGGTGCATGCAGTGACCCAAGCTTTTGCCTGAACTTTCCATCATAACCCTTGATACAGCTGCTACCTCAACAGCACGAGTCCATATAGAAGAGCCTTTTCTTCAGGCGAACCACTGACCAGTGGACATCAGTGACCATAGGTGCATGCAGTGACCCAAGCTTTTGCCTGAACTTTCCATCATAACCCTTGATACAGCTGCTACCTCAACAGCACGAGTCCATATAGAAGAGCCTTTTCTTCAGGCGAACCACTGACCAGTGGACATCAGTGACCATAGGTGCATGCAGTGACCCAAGCTTTTGCCTGAACTTTCCATCATAACCCTTGATACAGCTGCTACCTCAACAGCACAAGTCCATATAGAAGAGCCTTTTCTTCAGGCGAACCACTGACCAGTGGACATCAGTGACCATAGGTGCATGCAGTGACCCAAGCTTTTGCCTGAACTTTCCATCATAACCCTTGATACAGCTGCTACCTCAAGAGCACGAGTCCATATAGAAGAGCCTTCTCTTCAGGCGAACCACTGACCAGTGGACATCAGTGACCATAGGTGCATGCAGTGACCCAAGCTTTTGCCTGAACTTTCCATCATAACCCTTGATACAGCTGCTACCTCAAGAGCACGAGTCCATATAGAAGAGCCTTCTCTTCAGGCGAACCACTGACCAGTGGACATCAGTGACCATAGGTGCATGCAGTGACCCAAGCTTTTGCCTGAACTTTCCATCATAACCCTTGATACAGCTGATACCTCAAGAGCACGAGTCCATATAGAAGAGCCTTCTCTTCAGGCGAACCACTGACCAGTGGACATCAGTGACCATAGGTGCATGCAGTGACCCAAGCTTTTGCCTGAACTTTCCATCATAACCCTTGATACAGCTGCTACCTCAAGAGCACGAGTCCATATAGAAGAGCCTTCTCTTCAGGCGAACCACTGACCAGTGGACATCAGTGACCATAGGTGCATGCAGTGACCCAAGCTTTTGCCTGAACTTTCCATCATAACCCTTGATACAGCTGATACCTCAAGAGCACGAGTCCATATAGAAGAGCCTTCTCTTCAGGCGAACCACTGACCAGTGGACATCAGTGACCATAGGTGCATGCAGTGACCCAAGCTTTTGCCTGAACTTTCCATCATAACCCTTGATACAGCTGCTACCTCAAGAGCACGAGTCCATATAGAAGAGCCTTCTCTTCAGGCGAACCACTGACCAGTGGACATCAGTGACCATAGGTGCATGCAGTGACCCAAGCTTTTGCCTGAACTTCCCATCATAACCCTTGATACAGCTGCTACCTCAACAGCACGAGTCCATATAGAAGAGCCTTCTCTTCAGGCGAACCACTGACCAGTGGACATCAGTGACCATAGGTGCATGCAGTGACCCAAGCTTTTGCCTGAACTTTCCATCATAACCCTTGATACAGCTGCTACCTCAACAGCACGAGTCCATATAGAAGAGCCTTCTCTTCAGGCGAACCACTGACCAGTGGACATCAGTGACCATAGGTGCATGCAGTGACCCAAGCTTTTGCCTGAACTTCCCATCATAACCCTTGATACAGCTGCTACCTCAACAGCACGAGTCCATATAGAAGAGCCTTTTCTTCAGGCGAACCACTGACCAGTGGACATCAGTGACCATAGGTGCATGCAGTGACCCAAGCTTTTGCCTGAACTTTCCATCATAACCCTTGATACAGCTGCTACCTCAAGAGCACGAGTCCATATAGAAGAGCCTTCTCTTCAGGCGAACCACTGACCAGTGGACATCAGTGACCATAGGTGCATGCAGTGACCCAAGCTTTTGCCTGAACTTCCCATCATAACCCTTGATACAGCTGCTACCTCAAGAGCACGAGTCCATATAGAAGAGCCTTCTCTTCAGGCGAACCACTGCCTGAACCTGCATCAAATTGCCTGAATTCAGGCTTCCGGCTTCCCCCGTGGGGATACCGGGGGATCTTTTGTACAAATGGTTCCCCCACCTTCTGGAAGTTCTGTGCTTGTAACTTCCTCTAATTCTGTCATTCTCTTTGACTCTGCCTTTTCCCTTTGCTTACTGTTATCTGCTATCTTTCTATCTCACTGGTCCATTCTCCTGCCTTTTTTCTATAAATTCTTACAAAGATTTCTTCAGCCGAAGTCGGACATGCTGGGCCTAACTATTTCTTAGTTAGGCACGTAACCGCAGCATGATGCATCTACGCTCATATGACAGGAAACTGTCTGAGCGAACGAAGAAGAAGAACAAGAAGAAGAAGAAGAAGAAGAAGAAGAAGAAGAAGAAGAAGAAGAAGGCTTCAGGCATACCCACATACACCCCTGTAGTACCTGCACACTGGCTCATCCTGCGCACCATGGCGTGATACACCTCCAGTTTCTTCTTCCATGTAGTGTGGCTCTGAGAGTTGATCACCTCCCGATTCTCTTTCCACAGCCCCAGCATTATTTCCACCTCTGCCTGGCTGAAGGTCGCCCTCTTCAATGGCTTCGTGGCCGACGACTTCTTAGGCGAATCGGAGTCTCCCGGGCTTGAGTCTGGAAGTCAGCAGAAAATGGGGTTGTTGTTTTTATAACTCATTCGCATCGCAACGATTTTGAATTATTAAAAAAACTCACAAATCACTCCAGCCATGCACACAAACAAAACATACATAAACAAAAGGAGAAATGAAATATTACAGTTTTTTACTTCAGGTTTAGGGAATTGGTAGGTCAGATTTTTTAATATATATAGACTTTATATAAAAAAAACTGTACTCCAATTGGTTTCCCCACAACAAACCACTACAAAAGCAAAGTTAGAGGTAAAGTTGTGGTCTGAGGGAGTTTAGCAGTGACCAAGGTATAGTGTGCACACAGATTTACTTCCCTTGAAGCAAATGCATCAAATTGACAGATCTATTAATTCCGTCTACATTGTCATAAAAAAAATTTGGTTCAGTATTTTTAACAATACACATTGTCATATAAAAAAAAATTAGTCTAAGATATGTTATATCAATATAATATGGCTTACTGTTTTGGTGCACTGAGATAATGAGCATCATTGTTTAAATGTGAACAATTTTGCCAATTAACATTATTTGTCATTGCCATTTGGTGAAATAAACATACAAGCAGTGGGCATCCTCGTCCACACTGGTAGGCAGCATGCCAAGCTCTGTTAAGTGTGGTTCAGTAGTTCTGACTGGGGATAAAGGAACACTTTTTTGCTTACACACACACACACACACACATACACACACACACACACAACACAACACAACACACACACATACACACAACACACACACACACACACACACTCATACACACGCACACGCACACACACACACACTCACACACACACACACACACACTCACACACACACACACACACACACACACACACACACACACACACAACACACACACACACACACACACACACACACACACACATACACACACACACATACACACACACACAACACACACACACACACAACACACACACACACACACACACACACACACACACACACACACACACACACACACACACACACACACACACACACACACTCACATACACACACACTCACACTCACACACACACACACACACACACACACAACACACACACACACACACACACACACACACACACACACACACACACACACACACACACACACACACACACACACACACACACACACACACACACACACACACACACACACACACACACACACACACACACACACACACATACATGCGTGCAGACAGAAAAGCATAATCCCATGTTCCTTTGTGCAACTCCCAAAAATGAAAACAAAACTGAAAGGCAGGGGTCCAGGGACCCATGGCCCCAGCAGGGTACAGAGGCAGAGCTCCGTCGGACGATTGAGGGGGGCAAGTTAAGAGAGAGCGATAACGAGACAGACAGACAGTTAAAATGAGAGACAGAGAGTTTGAGTGTGATAAGCCTTGTAAAATTATTACATTGCTTTTGTAAACTTCCAAGACAGAACCAGCAACTTCAAAACTCCCCAAATCGCTTGTGGTCACTTTTTTTTCTTCTTTTTTTTTTGATGAATTAAAACAAATTGAAGTTCAGTTTCTGGTAAAATTAAAAATACTGAAATCAGTGTAAAACTGAAAGAGTAGCACCCATACATGTTCCAACACCAATTACTGTACTTTATAGAACTGGAAGCACACAAAAAGAAGACGATGAGCATTTTAGAAATCTATGAAACATGCATCACCTTCTAAATGGGGAGACTCCTCGCAGACACGTTTTGCAGAATCACAAATCCTGAGGACCCGTTGAAGAATGGAGACGTTCGTAGAGCCTGTCCAGGGTGTGGCCTGGTTTCCCTGCTGGTGCTGGATCCACTTCATGGCCTCCTGCCTCAGGTTCTTGAACCTGTTTTGGATCTGATCCGCCGTCCAACCCCTCCCTTCGGGTCCTGTTCACAACACCACGAAGTAGAAATAAAAATAATTCCTACGATCAAATGAGACATCACGAAGGGCATAAACAAGATTAAGTTCAACATGGAGACAGCCCTGTCATTGCCTTGGTCGCTTGACGGGGCATTCTTAATCTTAATATTAATCTTAATTGGTTCATCTATTTTAGGAAAATATTAGTCGTTTTTATACGAGTGTACGTTTTCACATAATTCTAATCAAATTCTCTCCCTTTTTTAATTCGTTGATGATGATGTATGCATCTTATTGTCTTAACTGTGGTGTTTCGGTTTATGTCATCTGAATGTTTTTAGCATTGTTTATCGAGCCTGTGATTGCACACTTTAATTTCCACAAGGATGAATAAAGTTGTATTGAATTGAATTGAATTGAAGAGAATCAAGGCTTTTTTGTTAACTCATTCTTCTTCTACTTCTTCTTTATATTGGACAGGGCCTTATGGCGTATAATGTCCAACTTAGGATCGCACAAGGCAGACGGCTTGTGCTCTCAACTAAGAATGTTAAAATGTAGCGTTAATTTGCGTCATTCGCATCGCAACGATTTTGAATTATTAAACAAAAACTCACAAATCACTCCAGCCATACACACAAACAAAACAGACATAAACAAAAAGGAGAAATGAAAGAAGATTACGGGTTTTTGCTTCAGGTTTAGACATAGGGGAGTGGTAGATCAGACTTTTTTATATACAGAAATTTATATAAAAAAACTCTCAATACCGATTGGTATCCCCACAACAAACCACTACCAAAGCAAAGTCAGAGGCAAAATTGTGGTCTAAGGGAGCGAAGCGAGCTTAGAAATTACCAAGGTACGGTGTGTGCACAGATTTACTTCTCTTGGAGCAAATGCATCAAATTGACAGCTGTTTATTAATTCCGGACATATATGTCCGGAACGACTTGAATGAGTTAAAGGGTAAAAACAAGAGAATCAATGCTTTCTTTTTAAATAAGTGGGAGGAGCATGCCATGCAAATGGGGCTTTATACTACTTGCCAACAAGGGCGATAATTTTAGGCCTGAACTGCCTATGCCACCTAGTGACGAGTCAGGAGCAGATAATTTTTCTGTGGCTATAAACTACTACTTTGTGACAGGCAAGGACGATAATCTTTTGTAGATTGTGCATGCATCTCAGTACACGAGACAGTCGAAGAGAATTTTCAGTATAAAGCCTTATTCCAGTTGTCCCATGGTGACTAAATATAGACAGGCTAGATTTCTCCAAAATACCATCAATATGTGTGTGTGTGTGTGTGTGTGTGTGCGTGTGCGTGTGTGCGTGTGCGTGTGCGTGTGTGTGTGTGTGTGTCAAGTCAAAATGATCTTTAATGACGATAAAGGAATAAGCTAAACAAAACTTTTTTTCATCCATGTGTGTGTGTGTGTGTGTGTGTGTGTGTGTGTGTGTGTGTGTGTGTGTATCTGTGCAAATGTGTGTGTGTACATGTTTGTGTATGGGTGCATGTGTAGTTTGCATGTCAAGTCAAGTCAAGTCAAATCAAAATCATCTTTATTGAGGGTTAAAGAATAAGCTGACAAAGCTTTTTTTCTCCTGTCCTCATAGTGTGTGTGTGTGTGTGTGTGTGTGTGTGTGTGCATGCGTGCATGCGTGCGTGCGTGCGTGAATGCGTGCGTGTGAGTGAGTGAGTGAGTGAGTAAATGTGTGTGTGTGTGTGTGTGTGTGTTTGTGTGCAAATGTGAATGTGAACATGTCTGTGTATGGGTGCATGCTTGCATGCATGTGTAATGTGTGTGTGCATGTGTAGTATGTGCGCGCATGTGTACACGCATGTGCATATGTGTATCTATGGATGCATGTAAATATCTCAAAGGAGAAAACCAACCTGCACACTGCCCAAAATGGCTGCTCAAGGCCTGAAAGATCGCCTCCTTTCTCTTCAGAACCTTCATGGTCCACTTACTGCACAGCAAGTCGTGCGGGTACTTCTCATACACAGACAGCACAGCCTCCATCTCCGCCGCAGTGAAGTAAGGGCGGCTGCATTCCTCAAGATTCCTTTCTGTACTATCCTCTACCATCATCTCCAAGACTTCATCATCTATGGGCTGCTCGGTGTGTTCGACAAGCAGCTGGAAACTGTCCACCATGTCTTGAGGACTGGGGTCGCTCCCTTCTTGTCCGTTTCTGCGGGGCACAGTTTTCGCAGCAGTGTCCCCTTCTGAACGTGGGGCTCCTTGTTTCTGACTTCGGCTGTCTGAAATAGTTGTAAATTAATGTATTTCAGCAGTTTTGTAACAGCTGTAACAGTCTAAGTAAATGAAATAAACAAACGTAAATGGTTTATGAAAGGGATGTGTATATAACTTGCGAGAAATTCATCCATGAATCGACTTAGCCTAAAATTGCCATCCACCAGCTAAATAAACTTAGAGAAGGAAAGGAGAGTGAGAGAGACAGAAAGTAAACAGAGCTTTTTTCATCCTAGAGTGTCTCTTATTATTTGCCACAGCATATGAAGAGGTTTTTTCCTTTACAATTGTATGTGTGTGTTGTGTGTGTGAGTGTGGGTTTCTGTCTTTACTTTTGTTATCTCTAATCTGGTGGACAAACAGAATAATTTATTCACAAACAATGTGGGCTTATTATAATGAACATTTCTTGTAAAATTCTGCATACTTAATGTCTAAATGTAATCCGTTTTAAACACTTCAAAAGGATCTTTAATGATTTAAGTTACCAAGTGATGTTATCAAAGTAATGACCTCACTCTATATGTTGTAATCAGTCCATGGATTGATACAGAAGACCAATGCCTTTGAAATATTTCTCTCCAATACATTTTGGTGTTTGTTTTTGTGTCTATCCCCTTGACTGCCAGAGAAAATGAAGGGACAAATCACTGGGCAAATCATGCCACGAAAAAGACAACTGACAGAGCCAATCTGGCAAAATGGTCTGGGGATATTACTCTCTTGACTGTGTTAGAGCAAAAGCCAGCATATCAGGGTTACTCCTCTTCATCTGATGACGTCATCAGTGATGTCTTCAGGTCAGTACGTAATACGTTGGTGGCAGTAAAGGGGCTATAAAGATTAAATATTGCACTTGATTCAGACACTTAAACAATGAAAATAGAAAATAAATCGTCACATTGTAAATCCTGATCAAACTTACTGTCATTGTTCCAGGCATCGCAGATCCTGAGCACTCGTTCCAGGATGGACTGTTCCACAGGGGAGGTCCAGGGCCTGGCCTGGTCTCCCTGCTGGTGCTGCCTCCACCTCAAGGCCTCTTGCTTCAGGGTTTTGAACCTGCGCTTGATCTGGTCTACCGTCCGGCGTCTCCCTTTGGGGCCTGTTGAAAACACAAGTTACTGGATGTTGTGGCAGTTGTAATGATCGAGGTGTTGACATGATGAAGAAGATTTAAATATCTCAATCAAAAATTGAAGCTACTTAGACGTAGCTTTCACAAGTCATGCGCTTGGCTTCCTCAGCACTGCGGAAATTTGGTAATCTAAATCGGTCAACACACTATGGAGCTGTTGTTATTGTTGTTGACATACCCTGGCTAAAAGACTCCAGGGATCATCCCAACAGCCAAAGCACTTGAACACTATGGTACAAATGCATCAGCTAGGGATGAGAAAATTACGTGTGTGACCATTTTTGATTACCCATGGACAGCCACACTCCATCTTTGGAGACTGATGATGTTATGCTAGGAGCTTGTCATGGTTAAATATAATCCCCGCATAACTATAACATTTTGATGTAGCCTTGGTGTTCTAGTCTATGTCAATTTGGTCTGATACAGCCTTAAGCCAAGGCGACGCCGTGGAGTGAAGGAGGACATTCACATCGCGGCCACCAAACCCACGCTGAACAGGGCCAAGGGCAGACACGTCTTGCCAGTGGTCTACAACTCCCTCATTCAGTCGCACGTCATGAGTTCATCTCACCGGCGTGCTGACTGAATACCAAGTCTCTACAGGCAATGGTCAAGCGCTGTATAAACCAAATGGGTGTTTCGTGAAAGCTACACGTAAGTAGTGCAATGAGTTTTGATAACTCATTCAAGTCGTTCCGGACACATATGTCCGGAATTAATAGATAGTTGTCAATTTGATGCATTTGCTTCAAGGGAAGTAAATCTGTGTGCACACCATACCTTGGTCACTTCTAAACTCGCTTCGCTCCCTTATACCACAATTTTGCCTCTAACTTTGCTTTTGTAGTGGTTTGTTGTGGGGAAACCAATCGGTGTAGAGAGTTTTTCTATATAATGTCTACATATAACAAAGCCTGATCTACCACTTCCCTATGTCTAAACCTGAAGTAAAAACCCGTAATCTTCTTTCATTTCTCCTTTTGTATATGTATGTTTTGTTTGTGTGCATGGCTGGAGTGATTTGTGAGGTATTTTAATAATTCAAAATCGTTGTGATGCGAATGACTGAGTTAAGAGAAAAGGTTTAAATCTTTTTCATTGCCACAAATGGATGATGATCAAATTTCACATAAACTTTCGTTTTTGTCTTCAAATCTGAAAAACAATAGGGGGTGAGTGGGGGGTGGGTGGGAGATTGATACATTTATTTTGCATTAACAGTCTCATTCAATTGTCTTCATTAAGACTTAATTGCTATAATTATTATTTTCAATGTTTATATTCATTGATACTTGTCTTCATGTTGATTATTCTTTTATTCTTGTCTTGAATGTGTATGCTTATCTGTATGTTAGTGTTTAGCCCTTTGTTCAGCGCTTTGAGTTCCCTGCAAAGGGAGTTAAGCGCTCTATAAATAACCAGTATATATTATAATAGTTTAAATAACACAAGCCGGCTGTGCCCAGCTTCCTTTGCTTCGCTCTCACTTTGCTATTGGCCCCTTTGTAAAGTCTCCCACTGCATTCTTTGGGTGACGTTTCTGGCTTCCCAAAGCCTTGCAACCCCAATCCCTCACATCTACCGGTACCTCCAGGACAATAAATCTCCTCTGTGTGTGTGTGTGTGTGTGCGTTTGTGTGTGTGTGTGCGTGCATGTGTGTGTGTGTGTGTTTGTGTGTGTGCGTGCGTGTGTGTGCGTTTGCGTGCGTATGTGTGTGTGCATTTGTGCATTTGTGTGTGTGTGTGTGTGTGTGTGTGTGTTCACATGTGTGTGACAGAGTGTGAGTGTGTTTAAACTGTGGTGCAGATTTTCCAGCATATACCTGATATAGTATTCTACATTTAACCCTTTCAATGCCAGCCACTCTTCAGCTAAAAGTCTCCATTAAACTTACCTGGGTAGACAAAAGATGATGTCTGCACTATTGGGGATTCCTCAGTGACATGCATAAAATAGGGCCTATCCTTACCGCCCAAAATTAAGAAGATATTGTCATTAGATACCAGACCCTAATTTGATGCCTTTAAGTGATATGGGTGTTAAATCATTGTGGTGCCAAGAGGCGACAGTGGCAATGAAAGGGTTAAAAGCAAAATACATGATGTACGTGTCAGGCATGGTAGTGGGGGCAAAGTGGTTTTCAAGGAAAATGGCCAGGGGTCCAGGGGGCCGAAGAAAATTCAATAAAATTCAATAAATGAGAGTGAAATTTTTCACTTTTTCATGCCATTTCAATGCATTTTTTAATAATTTTGTTTCAAACTGTTTCGTGGATTTTCTGCGATTCGCGGAGGTCTACCATGCCTGACGTGTGTGAATATACAACACATTATAAGTCCAACACACCTGCCCGTTTGTAGACATAACTGGACAAGGACTGCAGGACCACGACCTTCTTTTTGTTGGTTTTACTGTCATGTTTCTGACAAAGCAGGACGTGTCTGTACTTGTCATACCCAGACAGTATGGCATCTATCTCTTCTGCAGTGAAGTTAGGATCCTTCTTCCTCTTTGGTTTCCAATGTCCATTACTTTCCCCCATCATCTCCATAGCTTCAACACTGTCAGTGGAAAGCTGAGATTTCAAAAGATCATCGTCCTCTGAACTCTGTGCTTCTTCCCAGTCGGTTTTATTGTCTGAAAGATAAAAAATATAATACATTCAAACCTATTTTGGAAATTTCATACTTAAGGATCATTAGGTGCAAAGTGGCACAGAGGTAATGCGTTTGCCTCGTATATAATAAACCCGAGTTCGAACCTGGGTGCACAGGGGATTTTTCCTCTCACTCTGCACTAGGCCTTATGATCTTTCGGGTACGATAAACCAAGGTCCAGTGTGCCCATGTACTTAGCACACATTAATCCCAGTGGCAACGAAAAAGTTGTTATTTGGTCAAAATGTACTCCCCCCCCCCCCCTTCCTTCCTCTTCAGTCACACAAAAATTGCATGCAAATATATAAAAATGGGTGGTGCGCCTCTGGCTGCAACACATTCTCCAGGTAGGAGCAACCCGAATTTCACAGAGACGCCTCTGTGACTATAAAGTACCAAATACGAAATTAAGACTGCAGTTGATCTGTCAGAATCAGGCCTCGTGTCACAAAAGTGAGGGAAAGCCGTCATTGATCGTCCGCATGTTCTCTGACAAAAGTCAGATGCAGCTGTACAACTGCAAGGGTTAAACCTGACAATTTTCAAAAAAGGGAAATGGGACACGAAGCTGAGCACTTTTAATCAATTTAAAGCAATTTGGATGCATAATCGGGGCTCTTATGCAACGGCAATCGGGTTTTCGCTTAGAGCAAAGCTGTTTTTTACAGTTTTTATTATTTTTGTTGTTGTTGTTGAAAAAATTTCAAAAAACGGAATTCCTTCTGTACCGATTATTCAAAAAAAGGATTTCCTTCTGTACCGATTATTCAAAAAAAGGATTTCCTTCCTGAGAAGGAAGCAGTTTAAGCCATGCAACTGTTTGAAGATCCTTAACGCGTGAACACTATTTTATTTCTACAATGTCCTGAAGGAAACTGTGTATCCTTTTTTCATTACCATTTACGATTAAATATTGATTTTGTGAATATCCAGATCACATAACCACAAACATTTAGAAAAAAAAACCAAGAAAAAAACCCACTGAATGCTCTTTCCACTTGATTCAACTTTCCATGTTCATACATTCAGTTTACATCGGTGGATTTCTGCGCAGAAGTCACCTTCATACCCTGTAATGATGGGTGTGAGACAGCCCAAAACATAAAAGCGTAGCCGATGGCATCGTCAAAGTACTCAAACAAAATTTTGCCTGCAACATCAATTTTTTGGCGGCTCACCCTATGTGGATCTAACTGTCTGTTGCACTTTCATTCAGCCATTGAGCCAAGCCCTGTCACATTTGTGTTGGCATCCTTTGTTAGTCTCCTCCGTCTTCACATCTTATCTCTATGGTGTATTCTATTCTTCTTTGATCACTCAGACAGTTTCCTGTCAATTATGAGTGCAGATGCGTCATGCTGCCGTTACGCGCCTAAGAAATAATCAGGCCCAGCAAGTCCGACTTCGGCTGGAGGAAATGTTTTTGAAAGTGTTTCGTGAAAAAGGCAGGAGAATGGACCGGGTAAGGCAGAAAGATAGTAGATGACAGTAAGCAAAAGGAAAAGGCAGAGTCAAAAAGAGTGACAGATTAGAGGAAGTTACAAGCACAGAACTTCCAGAAGGTGGGGGAACTATTTATACAAAAGACCCCCCCGGCATCCCCACAGGGGGGATGGTGTATTGTATAATTTTCATTGTTGAAGATAAAACATTCACTTAATTATTACCCTGGTAAGTGAATAGCTTTGAAAAGATCCAAATCCTCCGAAATGACACAGAGGAAGAAGCCTAACACATGAAAATGGCGCACTGCCATTGGACATAACTGGCCAACCACAGAGAAGCTTACGAAATTCAGTCAAAGGAATGCACTCGCGCTACAAACTTCTTTCGATTTCATGGTGTGCAGGAGAAGAAAAAAGTCTACCAAATTTGACAATCTGTACGATCTTCTCTCTCTCTGTACGTTTTTTTGTTTGTTTGTTCGTTCTGTGTGTGGGGTGGGTTTTTTATCCGAACACAAAAAAGCGCATTTACGTGCTTATGTGTAACTCCCACATCCCTATGTATTATGTAATTAGGATAATTGCCATTCAATACATGCAAGCAATCAAAAAGTAAATGTGGCCCAAGAATTTTTAAAATGGAAATAAAAACATAACCTTCAATGTTCAAATTACATGTGTATTTAGAAAAACATCTAATCTTTAATGATGATGCATCATTCAATAATGGCACGTTTTTAACGAATACAAAATATGGAAAAATGAACCTGTCCCAGATGTTTTAAAATAAATAAAATGAACATTACCTTCCGAGCCGTCAAATTCATCACAGCGGTGAATTGTGGAATCATAAATTTTGAGCACTCGTTCCAGGATGGACTGTTCCACAGAGGGGTTCCAGGGTGTGACCTGCTTTCCCTGCTGGTGCTGTTTCCACTTCAAGGCCTCCTTCTTCAGGTTATTGAACTTGGTTCGGATCTGGTCCACCGTACGGCGTTTTCCAAAGGAGCCTGATCAGAATGCCAAGTAGAATTTTGCATCGCTATTATACGTGAACATGAGTGTCAACTAAAATTAAAACTAATACTATAGTACGTGAACAAGACTGTCGAGGGAGTATGTGTGTGTGTGTGAATATGTGCGTGTGCGTGTGTATGTATGTGTGTGTGAATGTGTGTGTGTGTGTGTGTGTGCATGTGTGTGTGCATGTGCGCGTGCTGTACAAGTGTATGCTTGTGTAAATGTGCGTGCATGTCAGTGAGAATGTGTTTCTCTGCGTTTGATGAAATGTATGTGGTCTGAGTGTGTACGTCTGTGTGCAAGCATGTGTTCACTCGCGCGTGTCCACTTACTTGTGTGTGGGTATGTTGTGTGTGTCAGTGTGTCTCTGTGTGTGTGTTTTAAATGCTGATTGTAAAGCTCTTTGTGCTCAATAAAAAAGCGTTATATAAATACCGTATTTTCCGGGCTATAAGCCGCTACTTTTTTCTTCAACTTTGACCCCTGCGGCTAAAACAACGATTGCGGCTAATTTGTGAATATTTCCCCTTCCGTATTTTAGGCTGGTCGTCAACTCCAGCCTGTGCGTGTTGACATCGTCAATCTCGGTAAAATCGAACCGCTTTCATGCCGAAACTGAAGAATTTAATCAGCGATATCACGATCTGACCACTAAATTTCACCACTTTTATGCACATGTGTCATCACTGAACAGTTTATGATCAAAGTTTGAACTGAAACAGTCGCGATCGTGTCGATCTTTACGAACTCTGTGCACACATAAATGCGAAGTCAACTTCCAAGTAGAAACTAGGTGATCGATCTCACTCCATAAGTTGGAACACAGTGAATTGTCTCACACTTACAACACTGTTATCAAACTGATAAGTCGGCGCTAGTGTGTGCACTGAAACACTTGCTGAATGCAAACAACTCACAAAATCTGATAAATGAAAGCAGCTGGTGCATTAGCGTTAGACGTGATTTCGTATCTGCAGTGTGCGCTGTGCCATTTTGTCAGCCGAGTTGTACGAGCGGTAAAAGTTTTGTGTGTGCAAACTGTGACTGAAAATGAACTGCCAGTGCGTTACTTTGTCATGTTTTGTGTTGTGTTGTGTCGTTGTGCAGACTCCAGTATTAAGTAGGTCCGTTATGGCGAAGATTAGGTCTGTACTGTTATGTGTAGTTTGCGTGCAAGAGCAACAAGGGCCGTCGAAGTTGCCGTGGTTTTCAATCATGAGTTCGTCTGCTCGTCTTCTCAGGTTTCTTTTTCTTTTTCAGTCTCTTGCGGCCTAAACACTGAATGCGGCTTTATCGTCGGTTTTTTTCAGAATTGCAATAAAATTCAGGGGGTGAGGCTTAGACAACGGTGCGCTTTGTAGTCCGGAAAATACGGTAGCCGCTTATTATTATTATTTTTATTATCAAGTCTAACAAACCTGCACATTGATAGACACGGTTGGCCAAGGATCGAAGGACTGCCACCTTCTTTTTGTAGAATTCATTGTCCATGTTGTTACAAAGCAGGATATGTCCATACTTCTCATACCCAGACAGTATGGCCTCCGTTTCTTTTCTGGTAAAATTCTGCTCTCTTTTTCTCTTTAGTTTCAACTGTCCATTGCTTTCCACCGTCCTCTCCGTAGCTTCGACGTTGTCTGAGGAAAGCGGAGTTTTTGAAACAGCGTCATCCTCTGAACTCTGTGCTTCCCCCGAGTTGCTTTGGTTGTCTGAAAGTTAAAAATACATACATATGCACACATATATAATGGACATTTTATATGTTAAGATCACTAAGACTGCAGTTGATCTGCCAGAATCAGGCCTCGTGTCATAAAAGTGAGTGAAAGCTGTCATTGATCGTCCGCATGTTCTCTGACAAAAGTCAGATGCAGGTGTACAGCTGTTTGAAGATCCTTAATGTGTGAGCACTATTTTTTCTACAATACACCAGCCGCCATGGCGTAGCGGACAACTGGCTGCGAGGTTACGGGTTTGAATCCCATCAGTGGCGAGGGTTTTTTCGGTCCTGGACCGACTCCTACCCAGAGTGAGTGGCTATGCGCTCAATGGGAAGACTGAAACCACACAGTCGAGCTTCATCCGCTTAACGGATGCGATTCTGAGAGTGTTGCTCTAATTTCAAGACCAACACTGCAGGTGTCTGTAGTTCTCGGGCCTGGTTAACGCCGGGATATCATTATGAAAGGAAGCGTAGAATACAGCCCTGTCATGTAGTCTCAGACTGATACGGAACTCCATAGCATCAGCATCATCATCATAGTCATCCGCCTCATTTCCATCAAGCATTAAAAAGAAAAATGTCTCAAATTATGTGGCTTTGCATGCCCTGCTCTCATGGTGACCTCAGTTTCGGCTTCCGATCCAGTCTATGCCTTGGTGCGTTCGGGTCGGAGTCATGGGGATCAGTGTGTTCTGGGGAGCTGTCAGTGGACGGTCGTGGTGGCGCCCTCGGAGAAGGACCTCACTCACGTTGGCTCCGCGACTAAGAGAATAGTGTTG
Organism: Phymorhynchus buccinoides; assembly: GCA_017654935.2. Lineage (NCBI taxonomy): Eukaryota > Metazoa > Mollusca > Gastropoda > Neogastropoda > Raphitomidae > Phymorhynchus > Phymorhynchus buccinoides. The sequence goes on from JAGGCT020001809.1 coordinate 26,916, forward strand.
TCAGTAGGGGGCTTAGTAGGTGGTGTCCTGAATAGGCTCCACTGAACTCCACCGAAGTGACTCAGCAGCTGTGCAGTGTCTCCTCGGTTGGTTGCCTCCTGACGGTCTAACATAGATTCGCTCCCCTTGAACCGCTGGTCTCGGATTCTGCGACCTGAACAAGCCGGGGTGTGGCTGCGAATTGGGATTCAAGATGAGCGGTGTGGGAGCAACGCCACTGTACGGCCCAGAAGATGGGACAGCAAAAAAATAAAATTTTAACAAATTCTACAATGCCATCAAGAAAACTGTGTATACAATAAAAAATAATAACTTTTAAATTGCTATTTACCATTAATTATTGATTTTGTAATTGGCCAGATCACATGGCCATAAACATTTTGGAGAAGAAAAAAAAGACCACTGAATGCTCTTTCGTCATGATTCAACTTTCAATGCTCATAAATTCTGTTAATATCAGTGGAATTTCTGCGCAGAAGTTACCTTCATGCCCTCTATTATTTAAAGAGGATAACTGCCATTCAATATATTTGCAAGCAGTAGACTGTAATTAAAATTAGAAAGTAAATGTGGCCCAAGAATTTTTTATATGAAAAAAAAAGCAAAGCATGACCTGCAAGTTCAAATCATTTTAAAAAAAACCATTTAATCTTTAACGATGATGCATCATTCAATAAAGGCAAGTTTTAATCAATACAAAAATTGCAAAAATGAACCTGTTACAGGTGTCTTAAAATAAAAGAAATAAACATTACCTCCCGAACCTTCAAACTCTTCACAGCAGCTATTTCTGGAATCATAAATTTTGAGCACTCGTTCCAGGATGGACTGTTCCACAGAGGGGTTCCAGGGTGTGACCTGCTTTCCCTGTTGGTGCTGTTTCCACTTCAGGGCCTCCTTCTTCAGGTTATTGAACTTGTTTCGGATCTGGTCCACCGTGCGGCGTTTTCCAACGGAGCCTGATCAGAACACCAAGTAGAATTTTGCATCACCATTATATGTAAACAAGACTGTCAACTAAAATTAAAACAAACACTATAGTACGTGAACAAGACTTGTCGAGGGAGTGTGTGTGTGAATATGTGTGTGTGTGTGCACGTGTGTGTGCATGTGTGCATGTTGTACAAGTGTATGCTTGTGTAAATGTGCGTGCATGTCAGTGAGAATGTGTTTCTCTGCGTTTGATGAAATGTATGTGGTCTGAGTGTGTATGTCTGTGTGCAAGCATGTGTTCACTCGCATGCGTCCACATACTTGTGTGTGTGTGTGTATTATGTATGTCAGTGTGCCTGTGTGTGTTTTAAATGCTGATTGTAAAGTGCCTTGTGCTCGATAAAAAGCGTTATATAAATAGCCGTTTATTAATATTATTATTATTAAGTCTAACAAACCTGCACATTGATAGACACGGTTGGCCAAGGATCGAAGGACTGCCACCTTCTTTTTGTAGAATTCATTGTCCATGTTGTTACAAAGCAGGATATGTCCATACTTCTCATACCCAGACAGTATGGCCTCCGTTTCTTTTCTGGTAAAATTCTGATCCCTTTTTCTCTTTAGTTTCAACTGTCCATTGCTTTCCACCGTCCTCTCCGTAGCTTCGATGTTGTCTGAGGAAAGCGGAGTTTTTGAAACAGCGTCATCCTCTGAACTCCGTGCTTCCCCCGAGTCGCTTTGGTTGTCTGAAAGTTTAAAATATATATATATGCACACATATAATGGAAATTGTATATGCTAAGATCACTAAGACTGCAGTTGATCTGCCAGAATCAGGCCTCGTGTCATAAAAGTGAGGGAAAGCTGTCATTGATCGTCCGCATGTTCTCTGACAAAAGTCAGATGCAGCTGTTTGAAGATCCTTAATGTGTGAGCACTTTTTTTTCTACAATACCCTCAAGAAAACTGTGTATACAATACCTGTATTTTTTTAATTGCCATTTACCATTAATTATTGATTTTGTAATTGGCCAGATCACATGGCCATAAACATTTTGAAAAAAAAGAAGAACAAAAAAACAAACACTGAATGCTCTTTCCCCAGGATTCAATTTTCAATGTTCATAAATTCAAGGACAATAAGTATGACTGCTGTACCTTTTACCTTTAAGCTTTCACTGTTCATAAATTCAGTTAACATCAGTAGGATTTATGTGCAGAAGTTACCTTCGTGCCCTGTATTATGTAGAGAGGATAACTGCCATTCAATATATTTGCAAGCAGTAGACTATTAAAAATCAGAAAGTAAATGTGGCCCAAGAATTTTTTTTATGAAAAAACAAAGCATGACCTTCAAGTTCAAATCCTTAAAAAAAACCACCACATCTAATCTTTAATGATGATGCATCGTTCAATAATGGCAAGCTTTCAACCAATACAAAAAGTGGAAAATGAACCTGTAACGGGCATCTTAAAATAAAAGAAATGAGCATTACCTTCCGAAACTTCAGACTCTTCACAGAAGCTATTTCTGGAATCATAGATTTTGAGCACTCGTTCCAGGATGGACTGTTCCACAGAGGGGTTCCAGGGCTTGACCTGCTTTCCCTGCTGGTGCCGTCTCCACTTCAAGGCCTCCTTCTTCAGGTTACTGAACTTGTTTCGGATCTGATCCGCCGTACGGGGTTTTCCTATGGAGAACACAAAGTAGAATTTTGCATCGCTATTGGCCACTGCAAAGAACACCTTTTGCAAGAGTGAATGCCCTTGGTGGGTGGGGGAAGATGGTTGAGTACTGACCAAACAAGGGAATAACTCTTACCAATAACCCTATCTGAGGCCACTTAATGGCTGCCTTTTGCAAGAGTGAATGCCCTTTTGGATACTGATCAGCAAGGGCTTAACTCTTACCGTCAAGGGCGTTAATAACCCTAGTTGCAGTGGCCAATAGGGGCAGTGGATGGATGCCTTGTGCCTCCATTTGGGGAGCTGAACCCTCCATGAGTCTTTCGTAAAAATAGTTCCCCCACCTCCTTGAAGTTCTGTGCTTGTAACTTCCTCTAATCTGCCCCTCTTTTTGACTCCGCCTTTTCCCTTTGCTTTCTATCATCTACTATCTTTCTGGTTTATTGGCCCATTCTCCTGCTTTAACAAAAAAATCTTCTAAATACTTTTTCTCCTTTGAACTCCTCCGAAATCGGAATGTGGCAGTGAGGAGACCAGTGAAAACTGAAAACTGGACACATAAGTACCTTACCCATTATGTTCATATGGCCTGGGAATACAGAAGAAGAAAAAGAAGCGTCACTATAATACGTGAACAACATTGTCAACTAAATTTTAAAAAAGTCTGATCATGCATTGTATGCTGACATTGTGTGTACAATGACATGTGTTTTGAATATGTGCTGTGCCTAACTCACAGAAATGCCTATTAGGCAGTCACTTTTCCCAGTTTGTGAACTAGGCACTAGGACTGCCTAACTTGTAAACTACGAGTACCTGTATCTGTGTGAGCATGCAACAACAACATACAGTATTTATACGGCGCTAAATCTGGATAGAAATCAAATCGAAGCGCACACACACATATTGAACATTCACAATGCATTCAAACAGATACACTATACAAAGACAAACAAGAAGATAGCAGGCACACACATTTGAGAAATAGACCTAAAGGGAAGACAAAGGAGGGAAAGAGAATGATTTTCAATGATGGGGAAACAGGAGAGGGTCGGTCGCTGACGGAGGGAGAGAGGAAGTTTGTTCCAGGAGGTTGGTCCTGAAGAGCGCCGACCGACAGTTGAATGCTTATACCTAGGGATCCGGAGAGACAGAGGCTCAGAAACTCAGAAACTGAACGTAATGTGCGAGCTGGCGAATAAATTGACATATTGTCCCATGCAACACATTAGTAAGTTCAACATACCAGTGCATTGACAGACACGGTTGGCCAAGGATCGAAGGACTGCCATCTTCTTCATGCAGAATTTATTGTCCATTCTATTACAAAGCAGGATATGTGCATTCTCCTCATACCCAGACAGTATGGCCTCTGTCTCTTCTGCTGTAAAATTCTGATCCCTTTTTCTCTTTAGTGTCAAATGTCCATTGTTTTCCACCGTCCTCTCCGTAGCTTCGACGTTGTCTGAGGAAAGCGGAGTTTTTGAAACGGTGTCTTCCTCTGAACTCTGTGCTTCTTCTGAGTCGCTTTGGTTGTCTGAAAGTTATAAAACTGGATGCATACATATCCTGGAAGTTTTGTCATGACAATAAACATGACCAAAAAAATGAGACATAATACAATACACCTTAACCTACAATAGATGTAAGTTTATTAGGCACTTTTATATGCAAAGGACATCTAAAAAATACCAAGAAAAACTTACACAGTCACTATAAAAGCGACTTCATGAAAACGGCAACAAAAAACTAAAATAATAAAACTTTGACGCAATTCAGCAGCCGATAAATGCTTGTCAACCATTGTGGAACCAACACCATTTACAATGTGATTATTAAATGACCAGACAAGTTTCATTGGGTGTGTAGCGCTTTCACTACGTATCGAAATAACTACCCGTTGTTACCACTAACAAAAAATTAATGACTGTGCCAATCTGTCAGTTTGAATTCCGACAGACTAACCCTAACCCTATTCCTAACCCGAACCCTTTTCCTAACCTAATCCAATTCCTGACCTAAGTTCAACCCTATTTTAACCCTAACCCTTAGTTGCCGTAGTGAATTAGCCCAGTAGTGTTATCGATACGTAGTGATAGCCGTACTGATTTATCTTGGTAGTGTTATTGATACGTAGCGATAGCGGGATGTCCCTGTTTCATTTGTGAGACTTTCTGTTGTGTTATTTGTACTAAACTTAGTGAAAACTTACACACTTTTTCTTTATATATTTATGATTCCTTAAGATCTACAATGATGATTTTCCTGTCTGATGAATCAGAGATGGTATCTCTATAATGATATTTTAGAAGATATTTCTAAAGTACACTGCCTGGTAATATCTGCCACCTTCTTCACATGTTATGGTGGAGTAAGCCAATTAACCCCTTCACTGCCGAGGGATAATGGATCTCCTGCATTGCTGTGTCCCAAGCCAAATTCGGCCTCCGGAGGGTTGCTTCACTGATCTGTCCACTACTCATCCATTTGTTGATGTCACAAGTTAAAAAAAAAAAGATATAGAAAGGAAAAGAACTGTAGATGTACGTTTTACGAAGAGTATGGAACAGTTTACAGGTTTTTCTCCCATTTAACTCGCTCGGAATTCAATGACTAAGACACTTTCACTTTCCTATATACCAGCCAACCATACACGTAACCGATAGCTTTTCAATAAAGATACACACTCGCACACACACACACACAAACACAAGTTTTCAGTACATAGTCTCTTTTTTTGGACTAAAAGGCGATACTTTTTTCCTAGACTGAGACCCCTGCGCCTTATAATGTGACTGATAATATAGTAAGAAATTATAATAACAACAACTGAATTTTGTGTAAAATTTGGGGAGTGCGCTTTATAATCAGGTGCACCTTGTGGTCTGTAAAATACGGTATTTCAGATTCCCCTTCCATACCTTCAGAGTCTTCAGAGTCTTTGTTCCTGGCATCGAAGATCCTGAGCACTCGTTCCAGGGCGGACTGTTCCACAGTGGGGATCCAGGGTGTGGCCTGGTCTCCCTGCTGGTGCCGTCTCCACTTCAAGGCCTCCCGCCTTATGGTTCTGAACCTGGTTCGAATCTGATCTACCGTTCGGCGTTTCCCATCCGCTCCTGATCACATTAAACGAACCAGAATGTTATACAGTAACTAGCAGCTGAGATCCGCTTGCTACGCTTCGAGATTTTGAAACTACAAGCACCGGTTTTGGAATGCGTTTTGGAATGCGTTGCAACAACTCCTGGGGTGGTACATCTTTCTGCTTTCAAAATGAAGGGAAACTTTTGAAAATCTTGCACGACAACAGTCAATCATGTTTTTCCCCAATCAAACAATATTGTGCCACCTACTTTACCTTACTATATGACTTCCTCCGAAGTCGGAGTGTGGCTGCCCCAAAACTGTCACACACATAATGTTCTCATCCCTAGCTGGTGCATTTGTACCATAGTGTTCAAATGCTTCGGCTGTTGGGATGATCCCTGGAGTCTTTAAGCCAGGGTAAGACAATAACAACAACAGCGGCAACAGCTATATGACTGGCTTCAGCATTCTCTGAATAGATCATTAGCGCAACGGCAAGTCTGACTTTCAATGCACCTGATGGACCCAGCTGGACTGTTTGGATACAGTGGAACCTCCCTTATAAGACCCCTTCCTATATAAGACCTACTTCTCTGAGACATTGCCCTTCTATGTAAGTATTAAAATTACATCTCTCATAAGACCCCATCCCTTAGAAGACCTCATTTTGGATGATTTTGGATGGTCTTATAAGGGAGGTTGCACTGTATAAGCGAGACACTTTGGCAACCTTGATTAAGGCAAAATATTAGTTCTTCTGTATTTTCTAGGAAAGACATAAACAGCTGATGAAATAGCTCTGTAAATTCCATGCATGCAAGCACTGGGAAAACATTTTACATCTTCACTAAATTTATGCATGATAGAAAGCAGTCTAGAGGTAAACATCACATACCATTTTTTCCCCTGTGAATGATAAACTTGATGAAAATGCAAGTTTGCATATATGTTAGCTAGCATTTCCTCGCCCGCATGCAAAAGAGACGTAAGTCGAAAGATGTCACTTCACATGAAAGCTTAACATTTTGGTCATTTCAGGTCAAATTACGTCATTGTTTTTGTTAATTTAGCATCACAATCAGTGTTTCATCTTTGCAAATTCTTGTTTTACAGCTTTGTTAGATGATGCAGCTTATCTAAATCAACTGTTCAACACATCGAAGTTGACCAAATTTGAGTTACGTCTCTTTTGCAGGCGGACAGCAATTTGTGTGTTTGCGAGTGCTGTATGTGTTTACATGCGTGTGTATGCACTTGTCAATATATAAAATCATTGAACAGAAGCAAACAAAAAAGACTTAAGTGCTGGAGCCTGGTGGCAAGTAACACAAAACACAACTTTTCAGTTATTCCCACAAACCTGCTTGTTCGTAGATCTCATTGCTCAAGGATCGAAGGACTGACATCTTTTTCAGACGGGCGTTTCTGTCAATTTTCGAAGAAAGCAGGATGCGTCTGTACTTCTCATACCCTGACAGCAAAGCGTTTGTCTCTTCTGTGGTGAAATTGCGGGACCTTTTATCTGCCACTGTCAACTGCATAGCTTCAATGTCATCCATGGGTAGAACCGCATCTTCAGGCAACTGACAACTGTTGCGATCTGAATTCTGCGTTCCTTTTTTGTCACTTTTGGTGTCTGAAAATGAATGAAAAGGAAAACCGTTATCAGCTTTATTACAACTTACCGGTACCACTACTACTAATAATAATAATGAGGAAAATGCATATAGCGCCCATCCTACTATGTAGGCCACAGGGCGCTTTACACAGAACTGAAATGGAATAAAAACATGAAACAAAAATCCAATAGCATGAGCAGACAAAACAATACCGGTCAGACTTCGTTTGGCTGGTAAAAATGCACATAACAATCAGAACAACTGCTGTGACTACTACTACTACTACTATAACTACTACTACTACTTATATTAGGCCTAATACACGTATGCATTGTCACACAATTCGCAAGCATGAAATAACAGTATATATTCACAACAACATACACACAAACAGCACACACACACACACACACACACACACACACACACACACACACACACACACACACACACACACACACACATGCCATACATACATACTCATATAGGGGCCTACATGAACGCATCACACACACACACACAACACAAACATGCGCATGCATGCATACACCACACACTATAAACTATACACCATAATATAAACAATGACATACGAAACAGAGAACACTTTCATTCAAACTTTACATCCCAGCAGCAGAAGACACAAACACAGCATGCCGTTCCAACAAATACCCTCAAGAACAGACAACTCAATGCCTTGGCATGAGGCTGTGTCAGACCAGTTGACATAAGCTAGAACGCCAAGGCTACATCAAAATGTTGTTATGCTCTGCATGGTTGTGCGGGGATTGTCTTAAGCCATGACAAGCTCCCAGCATAACATCATCAGTCTAAAATCCCCCGAAGACGGAGTGTGGCTGCCCACATGGCGGGGTAATCAAAAACGGTCACACACGTCATGTTCTCATCCCTAGCTGATGCGTTTGTACCTTAGTGTTCAAGTGCTTCTCGCTGTTGGGATGATCCCTGGAGTCTTTTAGCCCGGGTAAGCCAACCAAAAAACAAACCAAGACAACTGAAAGACGTCCTTTTTTTAATAAAAAAACCACATTAATGACTAGAATTCCTTGTCCCCAGAAATAATCTTCCAGTCTCCCATGTTCAGCTCCTTCACTTTGACGGTGCTGAAGTTTTCTGATTGAAAGCATACATATATGCCTTCTCCTCCAAAGTCAGAGTACGGCTGCTCAGGAGGTAGGGGTAATCAAAAATGGTCACGCACGTAATGTTCTCTTCCCTAGCTGGTGCATTTGTACCATGGTGTTCAAGTGGTTCGGCTGTTGGGATGATCCCTGGAGTCTTTTAGCCAGGTTACGACAACAACAACAACAGTGCATGCCTTTCTCTCTTTTGTTTTTCATGTGGAACCGTGGTTTTCTCAGCTTAACCAACTGGGGGTACTTACTCACTTATTTTCCAATGCAGAGAATTTCTTCACACCCTAGTACATGTCAATAATTGCTGGTTATGGCAGGTGAATATTATTGGAAGAAAAAACAACCTGACTTAACATGCATGATTCCTGGAGATGGAGCACACCAATACTGAGACCTGAATGAGTTAACTTAATTACCTTGCTGCCATCCACAATTTAACCCGGCTGATCCCTACCACAAGCTCAGCAGAACGGACCAGGTCATCCTAATCAGGCTGAGAACAGGGCACAACAGACTTCGTGCCCACCTTTTCAGCAAATTTAGAATTGGAGAGACTGAAGCATGCCCATGCGGAGCAGACCTCATGAATGTAGAGCATGTTCTTCAACATTGCCCACTCCACAATGTCCCCAGACAAGAAATGTGGCCAGACGCAACACCACTGAGGGAAAAGCTGCACGGAAACCTGACTGATCTCCAGGCGACTGCTGCATTCGTGCGGGCTGCTGGCATCTCCGTCTGATGTGATCGACGAAGAAGAACGAAGAAAAAGAATTACCCTGCCTAACTATTTTTGGACCAGTTGGTAGATCGACACAAATCTTATTTTTCAAAATACGTTATGCTCTGTCTCTGATTCCAAATCATATAAAACCTATTAAGGATAAATTGATAATAATATAGCCAATAACAAAAACTGGAAATTAGCAACCATAGCAACTCAAAAATTAATTACAAGAAAAACAAGAATATCGCATCGTATACCCTTCGGGTATCCTTACAGTCATTGTTCCTGGCATTGCAGATTCTGAGCACTCTTTCCAGAACGGACTTTTCCACACAGGAGTGCCAAGGTTTTGCCTGGTCTCCCTGCTGGTACTGTCTCCATTTCACAGCCTCCTGCCTCAGGCTTTTGAACCTGTTTCGGATTTGATCCACCGTCCGGCGTTTCGACGTGGGGCCTGGTCAGAAAAAATAATCAACAAAGAATTTCAAATCACCGAGACAAATGAGCAAGAAGTGTTGGGCAAAATTTAACAGCATGGATGCAACTACACAAAACGAAAAAAACTGAAAGGCCTGGTAAACTTCAAAAACAGGGTCAGTAAAAGTTGGGTAATGTACTCAGTCTGGATATTTGCCACTGCAGCTGCATAAAAGTTTACAAAAATTGATTTGCATGAATGAACAGCTTTATTGACTAAATGTTTATTTCAATACATTTTGAAAGTAATATGCATTCCTAAATGGTCGTTTATCTACAAATCAGAAACAAACTTAACGGAAATGACATGAAAAAGTTGTTATTTTAAAGTGATTTTACCGTATTTTACAGAACAATACAGTAGCACACTGATTATAACGCACCCCCCAAAATATAAAATCTTGTTTGACAAGAAACTCCGTTCGCTCCTGTTATTTTTTTCTCAGTCAAAAAGGAACTTCCTGTTCTGGTAAACTTCAAAAACAGGAACCTTGTTTTGGATCCTTGTAAACCAGATGGAAAAAAGTTGCACCCATGTAACAGTAAAGAATCTTGTACTCAGTCTGGATATTTGCATGCACTGATTCTATCAGTCAGTTCGCATAAATGCCAGTTTACAAACCAATCAAAGAGAGTACATCATTGCATGAATTGGCCCTATCAATACAGTGGTCTTTATCTGACTAAATGTTTATTATCAATACTTTGATTTTGAAAGTAATATGCATTCCTAAATGGTCGTTTATCTGAGAACTGAGAAGATTATCAGAAACAAACTTAACGGAAATGACATGAAAAAGTTGTCACTACACAAACAATTTTAATTTCTAAATCAGATTCTAATACCGTATTTTACAGACTACAAGTACAAGGCACACCTGATTATAAGGCGCAATGACTTTGGGAAATCAAATTTCCCCACTTTGATCAAATGTACAGACCAAACGATTGCTCGAAATTGAAAATTTGTATCGTTATCACTTTGAATTATTATATTGGCTTTCTATGAATTAGTTTGCAAGTGATCCTTAACTTTTTGTGGATAGCTTATATGTGATGATGCATGGGACAAAACTACATAAGTCGCCAGAATGTTTTGAGCAAGAGCCAAAAATAGTCAACAACCCCAAAAATATAAATTTTCTATTCAGGGCATATTTATGTTTATGTTTATGTATTCTGCCAGTATCCACAACATGAAAGACATTTTTGAATGATTTCTTTGTTTATTTGATCGCCTTCTAAATCAAGTCAATAGAAACAAAGAGGCAAAATTGTATCTTCTATGCCCGATTTCTGCAAATGTTCTATATCGAATGCCAAATTCCAAATAGTTATAAAATAAAACATAGACAAGATAACTCAATTCGATTTTCTGTGTATTAACAAGGAATCTTTGCTCCACCATGAAAAATTAAAATATCAATTTATGCCAAAATTTCATTATGTCTGTTTTTCTCATGCACTGTCACATATTATCAGTCACCTTGTAAGGCGCAGGGGTCTCAGTCTAGGAAAAAAGTATCGCCTTATAGTCCGTAAAATACATTATTTCATTCTAATAAAATAACTGTGCTCTACATCAACTATTTTTGTGCAGAGGGTTATAGTAGTTATACTTGAATCTAATTTTGCACAAATAAAGAATAATACACTCCACACATAAAACTTGTCTTCTAATTATATCCATGAATGATATATGTTTACTTTGCAGGTGTTTGAGTGTATGCATTCACATAGTGATTGTATGACTACATCACATTGCTAACTTGTGTTTCAAAGTGTTTGTCAATAGAGCATCAAGCATATCAAACACTCATGCTTAAAGATACAAACACAAAATATGTCTTCTTCTGTCCAACAAACCTGCATGTTCGTAAATGCGATTGGTCAAGGTTCGAAGGATTGCCATCTTTTTAATATTGGTCTTCTTGTCCATTTTCTTACAAAGCAGGATGCTTCCATACCTCTCATAGCCAGACAGCAAAGCATCTACCTCTCTAGAGGTAAAGTTCAGATCCCTTTTCCTCTTCTCTTTGCGGGAATCGTTGTCTTTTACCATCATCCCAATGGCCTCAGCACCATACTTGGAAAACACAAGATCTCCAAACTGCAGCTGGGAACTGTTTGTATTTCCAGGACCGTCGTTGTCTTCTTCCAGTCGGTTCCCACAGGTGGAAGGTTTGGTAGTTATATTGTAGTCTGCACTCTGTGCTTTATACTCGCGGCATGGATCTGCATCCTTGTGTTTTGCATCAGCTTCCTTTTCTGATTTAAGATCCAAAGAAAAGTCTGTGCATGTATTCAGTTCTTCAGAAGCATCTCTCGACCACTCCTCCAGCTTTTCTTGTTTGGCATCAAAGGAAACATCTGCACAAGCATTCTTCTGTTGTCCAAAGTCATTTGATAAACTGTCTTCCCTTTCCACTTTGGGATAAAAAGAACATTCTGCACCAGCACCATCCCTGCTAGTTCTGTTTCCAGGCGGGTTGTCCGCTATTTCAAAGAGGGGTTGGAGGCAGTCCAAGTCCTGGAAAGTAACGTTAACCTCATCCATTGCAGAAACTGGAAGAACGCCAGATTCTGTGCTGTTTCCAACCAGACTGCTTTCTTCTATGATGTGTGGGTAGCGATTCTGATCGGCAGGGATGTCTCCTCCAATGTCACCATGTGTACCTAAAAAAGTAGACCAAACATGCATGATGCATATATATATATAAATGCACACACACACACACACACACACACACACACACACAGAGGCACACATACAGACACAAACACAAACACGTGTGCAAATGTGAGTGTACTATTTTTAACTATGAATGCGTTAATCAAAGAATGAAATAGTGAGGCCAAGTGAGGAGATAATGAAATTGAACAAAGGGGGAAAACTCTTTCTAATTAACTCCCCTCCACCAAAGTTGATTATCATCTAGCAATGCGTGGATCAGAGCCAAAGTGAGACAAACAAAGCATAATTCTCAACTTTGGTGGAGGGGAGTTAATTAGAAAGTTTTTCCCATTTGTTCAATATGAATGAGTTAGTCCTGTTTGTTTGTACAGGATAAAAGGTCATTGACACACACACACACACACACACACATACACACACACACACACACACACACACACACACACACTCTGGCACTTATTGACAGCCTACCTCCACAGTGAAAAAGACCAACCTCGTTAAAACTAATCGTTATGCACACCTCTACTAACAGAGTTATTAACAACTGGAATTCTCTACCTAACAATATTGTAACCTGCTAACCACAGGAACACTCAATAGTTTTAAATAGAATCTTGATACTGATAGACTTGGGTAGTAATAGTATGTAGACTGGAAATCCATTAATTAATTGCATGTCGTGCTGTAAAATAAAACATTCAAAAATGTACCAAGAAAATAGCAGGCAAAAGGCTTCACAGCCTATCAGCCGTTATATTATATTATATGAAATTATTCTGTTTGAGGTCCGCCAAATCCATAATTCTGGTGACTTCAGGCAGTAGTCGAAAGGGCCACATTGTGCCATAAAATTGACAAAAATAAGGGAGAGCACACCCTATTTTAAAAACCTATCTAATCTAGTAAATGACCTGGCCAGCCAGCCCACGTTCAGCCAACATGATACCAAGTTCTGCAGCACACCTAAGCAATCTATTAGATATTTTGAAGCCTAGGCCTAGTAGTTGAGGAGGGGGGGGGGGGGGGGGGGTGTCGGGGGAAGGGGGGGAAACTGGGGGGGGGGGGAAGGAAGGTCGGGGGAAGGGGGTGGGGGTGGGGGGGGGGGGTAGGAAAGAGGGGGTGGGTGGGTGGGGGGAGGGACTTACTTCTATCTAAGTAGAATAGGCCTAGATCTATCATACTAGTCTGACGGAATGGTGGGTGCTTCTTCAAGACCCTTGGTTTTTACTTTCTTAAATCATGGTATTCAGTTATTGTATAGATCTCCATCATCATGGTGACGTGATGTGATGTGATTCAATTCAATCATTGTTGTGGTGATCATCTAACGATTGCCCGAAGGTTTCCTTTTTTTAGTAGTCTAGTCTAATGGCTCTGTATAAAATCATTTCAGGATTCAGGATAAATCAGTTAAACTTGTTGAACCTTTCATAAACGAGGCACATGCCTACCTAGTTTAGTAGTTAGGTCACATAGGCCCTACTTTGTTTAGTTCGAACACACTGTCCATGTTTACAGTCAGAAGTAGACCGAACAAGTTTTTCAGGTTATGGTCACACACCTAAAAAACCCTTTTTTTGTACATTCTTTACTTGCAGCAGCAGCAGCAACAACAGCAACAACAATAGTTTAGTATCTAAGCTTTCTGGTATAGCAGTGGTAGTCCGTAGTAATAAATGTATATCATATTATATCAGGTCAGGTCAGTGAAGTTTTAGTCTACATCCTCGGCCTGGAACAAGGCACATATAACGGGGCATCAGGTCAGGTCAGATTTTTTAGGACATATTTTAGGCCTTCACGACCTGATATCATGTCAGGTGTTGAAACATAATTATGCTCACAAGACAAATGCTCACAAGACATTTGCTCACAAGACATTTGCTCACAAGACATTTGCTCACAAGACAATTGCGCACAAGACAATTGCTCACAACATTAAGACAATTGCTCACAAAAGAAAACATTAACTGAAGTGTATGTGTATAAAGTGTATGTGTGCGTATGCCTGTCTGTCGTTTCCGACTATAACTGAATAAAGAAACTAGCAGGTAATAAAATAATAATAATAATATGAAATATTTTTTTAAAAACTCGTGCAGGACAGCACTTTCGCTTAATTTTTCTATTATCATTTATTTAATTCTTATGTCGCGGCAGATAGAAATGTACAGAATCCTTTAATTGCTTTTTTAAAGTTACAACCTATCTCGGATAAATAGTTAGATAGATAGATAGATTGATTGATAGATAGATAGATAGATAGATAGATAGATAGATAGATAGATAGATAGATAGATAGATAGATAGATAGATAGATAGATAGATAGATAGATAGATAGATAGATAATAATGAATAATGCTTACATAGCGTATAAACTTGCTAAGCAACTCAATGCGCTTTTACCCACTATCAGTTCATACTGTACTACAGTAACAGCAACTTCTTCTTCTGCGTTCGGAAAGATAGTAGATGACACAAAGCAAGTAAAACAGACAGAGTCAAAGAGAAAAGAGAGAGACAGATTAGAGGAAGTTATAAGCACAAAACTTCCAGAAGGTGGGGGAACTATTTGTACGGAAGACCCCCGGTATCCCCAGTATGGAATTTGTACGGAAGACCCCCCGGTATCCCGATATCCCGGTAGCATGTCATTATCATTGAAGGCGCTGTAGCCTTTCTCTCAATCTTTTGCACTTGTATGGGCAAAACCGAAAATACTTAGACGTGTTTTACTTATCTAAAGTCAAATTTACAATACGCTTAGACGTGTTTTGACGGGGTAAAAAGCGCATCTAAAGCCCACCCCAAATTTACAGAATACGAAAATTTCAGTCAAATTGCCCATGGACGATGTATAATCGTCTCATGGGCAAAATGAGACTGAAATTTGCTTCATTTCATTAGATAATTGGGGTGGGCTTCTTACCCGCCCAGCTTTTTACCCCGTTATTAGTTGTTAATGCATTTAATAACAATGCATTAAGTGCTTCGTTTGGAAGGTTATTCCATGCATTAGTAATTCAGTTAGTGAAAAAGGTTTGTGCCAGTTTGTAATGGTAGTTGAAGATGTAACCATCCTTGTGTAAAATGTCCTTCTTCTTCTTCCTGTAATCTGATGTCCACCTGCCGTTTATCGGCAATTATATTGACATATACAGGGGATCAAAGACGAAGATGCGCAGCACGGGATGAGAAAGGATTTGAGAAATATATTAGATAATAGAAAAGCGTTTGTTGTTTACAATGATATTGACAGGATATGAAGAGAGCAATTTGGTTGGGTATCTGCATCTGCATCTGCATCGTGGTACGTCGGCAGGAACCAATTCTGGCATATACACCGACGGAAGACTTTGGGGAGAGCATTACAAAATATATAATAAAATATGAAGAAGAAAAATTTATAAATAAATAAGTTTGAAAAAAACCACCCTTATTTTATAAGTTCAGATAGGTATTAAATATTAGATAATCATTTGTTGTTTTAAGATTATTTAAAAGATATGAAAAGATGAACTTGGCTGAGTATTTTGTAGGCCGGCTTGAAATCGGAAGGAGCCGGAGGGGTTCAGTAAATTTTAGTGAGATGCAAGATAGAAGAAGTAAGTCATGCACGACGCTCGGGCCTCACATGATGCATGCAGAAAAAGATATCTGCTTGAGTCATGCATAACCTTTAAGCATACCCAGTTCAGCCAGGAACACCCGGGCCCCACCGATGATGCATGCAGAGGGGAATATGTATATGAATCATGCGTGACCGCCAAGCAGGCCCCACATTGTGCATGCATGCGCCAAAGAGGGGGGGGGGGAGGAAGCATGATTTTAGGCATGTTGTTTCAGCACCCTCGAGGTGAAGGTGAAGATTGTACGGGGAAAACTAATAAGAATATTTGCGGTATAGTCTGTCCTTGAGACGATGCGCTGAAACTGTTGGTTGTGACCGCGTCTCCTGTTGGTGGGGGGCATGGGCTTCAAAGCGCTACAGTCCACGCAGGCTAGTCCGTTCTGGATCTTATAGAACATGGACAGCCTGGAGGTGCGGTGGCGTTCTGCCAGAGATGGCCACTGTAGCTGCTGCAGCATGTCGCCAACACTTGACGTGTTTCTGTGCCTGTTGAGAATGAACCTTGCTGCTCTGCGCTGGACTTTCTCAAGGTCCGTGCTGAGTCTGCCGGTGTGTGGATCCCAAACAGGGCTGGCATACTCTACAACAGGTCTCACCATGGCCTTGTACGCAAGCTCCTTGGTCCTCTCTCTGTAATTAGGCCAAATATCATTTCTTGAGAGAGAGAGAGAGAGAGATAGAGAGAGAGAGAGAGAGAGAGAGAGAGAGAGAGAGAGAGAGAGAGAGAGAGAGAGAGAGAGAGAGAGAGAGAGAGAGGGGGGGGAGGGAGAGGGAGGGGGGGGGGGAAAAGGTAGTGAGGTGAAGTTTAGGCTGATGAACAGAAAGAAGTATCTGAGAATAAGTCAGTTCTTCCTCTTCTTGCATTTACCTTGAAAATCATATTTACAAAAACCCAGCGAAAGCCAGTTTGGGTACAAGGGCAGCATGTTTTTTTTGGTTAAAAATATAAATGATATACTACGTACCACTGCGTCACACTATTAATACACATCCTCTTCAATAAGTTGGTATGTATTTATGAATAGTAGGTGTGCTACCAATTACGAGTTATTGCCCCTTGCTTATCAACTTCCGTTTTGTTCGTCTTGGAGAGAAAGTTTCTTCGCCTTAGGCAGCCAACTTCATCATAAAAATTGTCGAAGATTCTGCTGCACGCACTTGGGGGAGGGGGATAGTAAGAAGATCAGAATTACCAATAGAAAACATATAAGATAGATTTATGAAGGTTGATGATTAATGGAAGAAGAGGGATGAAGTATGTGTAGCAGAGTTGATCTAGAAACTTTCTAGTAGAAAGTGAATGTCAAGATTGTACACTGTACAGTCTCTCCCCAAAAAAAAGCAAAAAAAAGGGTGCATAGGCCATAGACCTATATTTCACATTATCCAGACTGGAGCAGTCCGGCTAGCAAAGCACACCCCAGGAATGAACACCCGACCGGCACAGCTCCTGCCCTTCATTTACCACTTTGATCTAGTACCCTAACTTAAAATTTGTTCAGTTGGTGCAAGGGGGGTGGGGGGTGACAAAGGCAGGGTCAGGTTGTGGCCAATCAGTTAGTTATATTAGCCTTTTGTCTCAGTCTGCTACTGGCTTTTGCTTAAATCTTTGAATAGCAACCTTTACCCTGAACGCTGATTTCCTCCAATTTTCGCCTTGAATCAAGTAAAGGCAGAGGTTGTCCACAGTGTTGTGTCCTTAGAAAAGACACTTTACTCGTATTAATTACTATTTCTTACTCCTAGTCCTTCGGTTGAGATTTAAAACCGAGGTCCCGTGTGCAAATGCACATGTACAAGATCATTCGCACACACGTTAAAGCCCATTCCACTATTCGTTAGGAAGTCTAGTAGGCTGTGTTGTGCCGGTGGAATGGATGACATGAACTCGCATACTGATATAGGATGCATCATGTGCTCCAATAGAAGTCTAATTAGACTTAGTGTGGGGCAGGATAAACATCCCGAATCGGAAGAAAAAGGACGGGGTGAGAATCACCCATCTGGACGTAAAGTTGTATATTTGTAGAGGATCATTTTGGTTTGAGTGGTTCCATGAGCAGAAATTAAAATTTGTCTCACTCTTTTGCACATTTAGTTTTTTAATGTTCAGTTCTGTGTCCTGATGAATGCTTTTTGTTCAGATCTTGATTTAAAAAAACAATACTGTGATACAACCCATTGATCCTAGATTACATGTAGTGTCCGTGTACAGCCCTATGGTCTATAAATAAAAAGTAAAGTGTACAAGACCATGGTCACTCCAGTTCAGACGATTAAAGAATAAAATGCACCATCACCAACGTCACCCATCAGGGCTCCCAGGGACCCCCATTTGGGGGTCTATGAAGTACTAAAATTCTAAAGGGCCCTCTAAAAGAATGTGCAGGGGGTCCCATGGATGCACTACAAAACTTCGTTTCAGCATTCGCAATGCCACTGGGACCCTCTATCCCAACTCTAGGACCCCATGTTTTGTGGGACGATTGGGAGCCCTGCCCATTTTTGTCCAGCTTTGTCACCACGCCCACGTGTTTTCCCTCCTAGTCTTATCTCTGGTAAGAAATCTTCCAAAGCATAATCCTGAGGGAAAGTATGCGTGACGTGGTGGGTCTTTAAATTAACATTCTTTACCCCTTTTTCTTTGCTTTGCCAGAGGTGTCTTTTTGTGCTTAATCTTATTCTCTTTTAATTCACCTGTTTGTGTGTCTGTTTATTTGTTAAAACTCTCAAAAAGTGCTTCTTTACATGCTTATAAAATTACTAAAAGGGATCTAAAATCACCACACACACACAAGATAAGGGACATATATCTTTATTACATGACAACAGTAGTTTTTTTTGGATTACATTTCACATCTGTGCATGAAACAGATATGACAAAAATTGTACACCCGGCTAGTTACATCCATGATCCAAAATGCACATTGACAACATATATTAAATTTGTTCAGCTATTTTCCACCTGAAACCACTCATAATTGCTTTTTTCTCCTCTCTTCACGATACATATTATTTTTTAATAAAAACGTTTCACGAGTTTCAAAATTTTGTCTCCTCTGACCCTTCATCTCCCCTCGCAGTGATAATTGTCACCTTCAAGACACTTGTGTGACTACAACTGAGCAAGCCACAGAAAGCTTTTGGGTAGATGTAATCATGAAGAGGATTCCCGTACATGGAGACACCGCACAGCAGCAAATGATAGGCTGATGCATGGGTGCTACTCTTTCATTTTTACACCGATTTCAGTATTTTTAATTTTACCAGAAACTGAACTTGATTTTTTTTTAAATTCATTAAAAAAAATTAAATAACCACAAGCTATTTGGGGCTTTTGAACTTGGTTGTTCTATCTTGGAAGTTTACAAAGGCAATGTAATCATTTTATAAGACTTAAACTGTCTCTGTCTATCATTTTAACTATCTCGTTATCTCTCTCTCTTAACTTGCCCCACTGAATCGTTTTCTGCCCCTGTACCCTGCTGGGGCCATGAGTCTCTGGACCCCTGCCTTGCAGTTTTTTTGATTTGGGGGAGTTGCACCCATGCTGATGTTTACCCATCCCTAGACTGGATAGTGATGATTGAATCACTTTTGATCACACACACAACTTGAATTAGAGGGGTTCAGCAGGTTTCTGTTGCTCACAGTGGTGCCTGTTCTGGTCAAAGTGAAGCATTAATTCAGATCACACACACCAGTGACAACTGAAAAACAGCAAATATACACATATACATACCCGTGCCTGCAGTCAACGTGGACAAATCTGCCTTCCATAATCTTCATCCGCATATCATGACACATACACATACCTCACCCATTAAGGCCATATGGCCTGGGAACACAGAAAAAGAAGAAGACCGATAAGACCTCTAGGAAGAAAAAAAATCCATGGTTTTAGAGCTGGCCTGAGATAGGGAACATCTTCAAGATGTTAAAAGTCGACTAGAACACACCATTGTTTTTACAGTCAAACTAAAAACTACCAAGAGTAATATTTTTCTGACTAAAACTACATGCAGTACAACAGCTCTGCTTGAACCGGCAGTGCCAGGCTGTTAACATTCTCGCCTTAAATATGCCACCTAGTTCAGTTGTAGACCAGAAGCATTGCTGTAGCATGTTACAAAGATGTTGCAAAGTAGTCTTTTTTCTTTCTAATTCTACCATAGATATTTGTCTTGAATTATTTTGTTTCTTAAATTCTAATATTGAACACACACTGGATTTAGCTGATCCTCAAGAGAAGAGGTAAAGCATGTATGTGTGTGTGTGTCACTGCGTGTCTGTGTGTGCTGCTATGTGCATGTGTTGTTGCTGGCTGTGTCATTCTTGAATACTATTTTTGTTGTCTGCTTATTGTTCAGCACTTGGTTGTAAAGCGCTTTGAGCTCATTTGAGGTAAAGCGCTATATAAATGTAATGTTATTATTATTATTTGGGCACATCAAATATAAAAACAATGAAATTTTACTGTAAAGGTTCAAAATGTATTTGAAATGAAATGAACAAATCAAAGGTATAAAACACCACAGAAGTGTTTCGTAGCATTCAACATTCAAGCTGCAATATTTGCTTTCTCTATTTGTATGACACACTTTAAAAACAACAGCTAATTCAGGGGTTCTTTGCTGCAAATGAATTGCTCAAAGCTCCTTCTTCCACTCTTTTTCTTTCTTTCAAGATTTACACTCAGAAGTTTTACTGCAAATAACAAATGCTAATGACAGTTTTGAATATATGCCATGTTAAATAGCATATCGTCGGTGAAATTCAGAAACCTCGTATCTCAATTTTGGTAGTTTTGAGAAAAATGGGAACAAAATGTTTTAAAAATTAACCGTGTTTACCACAGTTGATTAACTATGATGAATATGTTGTTCAAGACATTGCGAGTTTAGTCCTGCTTTTTGTTAAAATTTATTTTCTCTTTTTTAATACTTGAAATGAATGAAGATACGAGGTTTTTGTCCTAAAGTAGATCTGAATTTGGAACTTAAGAGTTTTTCTTCAATTTACACAACCTCATTTACAGCAGATAGAAAGTTGTTAGAGATACGAGCTTTTGATGGAAGGTAGCAGGGAAAATGAGAGAAATTGAGATACAGGGTTTTTGAATTTCACCAACAATATGCAAAATAGAACAAACACATAACAAATGGCTGCATGATGTAGTGGCATTATCAAACTCCAAAATGTTTGAATGTAAATCGATACTTTCATCACATCTTATAATAATAACATCTTATCCACCAAAACATTTATTTATTTATTAAGACAATTTATATAGCGCTTGTTCTTGAGTCTCCAAGCACTTTACAATTTAACTAAAATGATACCTTAGTAAAAACAAGCAAACAAACCGCACACACTCAGATACTAGAACAGTAGAAGGATGAACTATAAACAAGCTTTAACATACAAACGCAAAATAAAATATTGACATTTGGTTAAAACCCATACATTAAATTATGTACTTATGCCAACGTTAAGCACTCAGGCACCATCCATGCATGCTCACACAAATGTACACACACACACACACAGAATCATGCTTATGGGCAAAAACTAAAACATTCTCCTACTAGCACAATTAAAAGAAGTCATGAAAAAAAATCCCAATCATATATAATTTGGGAAAAGTTTTTATGTACCCACAGGAAAATTAGATACAAATCATGAAATAATACATTTTACAATCAGGTTACATTTTATAAAATCAATTCACACAAAGCAGCCTTCACGTTTATGATCCCTAAGTTAAATGGTTCTTCTCCCCTGCCTTTCGGATTTTAAAGTTTAACACGTGTACTGGTGGATCGTGTAAGTAGACAGAAACTTCATCCTTGAGAAACTGGAAACACAGCAGTTTGCACTCAAATGTATATAAACTATCTGTAAAGATAATGAAACTGGCCCATGTTGCGGGGATCTGTTATTGCAGGGATGTTTCGCATTCCTGGAGACTGGAGTGACTCTGGCAGTGGCCAAGAAGGATTCCCCCACAGCGACATTCTCCCTGCGAGTCCGTCGCTAGACGCCAGTGACATTCTCCCGGCAGGCCCGTCGCTGGGCACGTGTTTTGGTGAGGTTCGCCCCACGAATCTGTCGCTGGGAGCCAGTGACATTCTCCCTGCAGGTCCGTCGCTGGACGCGTGTTTCGGTGAGGTTCTCCCTGCGAGCCCGTCGCCGGGCGCATGTTTCTTTTTGTGCTGCGTCAGGTTATCTGACCGATGGAACTTCATCCCACAGGTTTCGCAGCTGAACGGTTTCTCACCTGAGAAAAGAAAACCACTAGTAGTTAAAAACAGGCATGAAAACTACTGTTAAAAAAAAAAGAGGAGATTTTTTCAGCTGTAACGTCAGAAGTTTTGTTGAGCGGGGGCTACTGTTCAAAAAACAAACTTTCAGCACAAACTTCGTTCCAACAGAATTTTTTCCTCACATCATAACTTTTGTTGAGCACAGGGGGGAAGTACTCATTTCACATCCTACTTCGCCTTCCAACTAACAACTTTTTCACACTCTTCGGCCACAAACTACATTCTGCAGCTAATCACTTCTCAGATGATTCACGTACTTTTTGGGTTTTTTACATTTTGGTTTCGCCAACTCGATACATGCGTTCTCGGCAGACGACATCTTGGAAATGACAACGGCGGAAGAGCAAAAAGGCGCAAAATGAAGATTGTGCCGTATAAAGATAATTTGGGTTAGGTTTTTTTTGGCGTGTTTTTTCGTTTTCGGCGGAGATCGATCGATTTAGACAAAATAATCGGCGGAAACGGCGGAGCTGTTTTCATGCCTGTAAAAGACAGTGGTCAGCGAGTTTTTCATAGTCGGCACAGAGAATACGGTTTCTTTCACAGCAGCACGGTTTCACCTGGGGGTAAAATTAAACGGATACTTTCTTGCATTCCACCATTCATAACCCTTTGAAAAGCTTTCTTCTTCTTCTTTGCTGTGCTTTGGCACACTCCATTCAATAACTTTTTCAAAGATTGATATCTTTATTCCCATTGTCAATAGTGTTGATCT
Source organism: Phymorhynchus buccinoides (assembly GCA_017654935.2). Lineage (NCBI taxonomy): Eukaryota > Metazoa > Mollusca > Gastropoda > Neogastropoda > Raphitomidae > Phymorhynchus > Phymorhynchus buccinoides. The sequence continues at coordinate 49,973 of JAGGCT020001809.1, forward strand.
CACTACCATTTGCTGTTAAAGTTATCATCCTTCTTTACTTTTCCATCACTTACGATACTAAGTTCATCAATTATTATGTGATTATGCATGTTATGTTTTGTCTTCATGTCATGTAATTTGCATAATGAAAAAAAAAAAGTTAAATAAAAAATTTTTTTGAAGGATGCTAGCAGGCTAGTTCAAATCAACAACGTCGGGGAAAAGAACAAGATAATAATGTGTGTAATGATCTTATTTATCAAACTATTTATTTCCTGGGGAAAAAAAAGACTATTAGTATGAGCGAGATAAAAAGAAAACAAGAACATGTGCAAGCTGGCATCATATTTAAACACCTGATCCTTTTTTTCGTGAATAAATATTGCCAACATTGCCAGTAGGATTAAAACTTCACAAATCTCATATTCATAAGCGGTGACTCTTGAGTTCAAGTCAAAGCACAAAAAATGAAGCAAAGACATGGATTTCTTGACGGGGAAAAAAAGGCAATGATATTTAACCCTTTCAACACCAGCTTTTTTCAGCCAAAACTTTCCATTTAACTTACCTGGGTAGAGAAAAGTTTATGTGTGCAATATTGGGGATGCTTCGGGTGACAGGCACAAAAATAGAGCCTGTCCTTACCTCCCAAAATTAAGAACATTAAGTCACTGGATACCAGACCCTTATTTGATGCATTTCAGTAACGTGGGTATTAAATCATTGTGGTGCCAAGAGGCGACAGTGGCGATGAAAGGGTTAAAAACATAACTTATTGGGTCAGGCATAATATTGGCTTCTGTTATAATATTTGTCCATCTTTTTGTGTGCTACTCTAGCCACATTCGTTTTCTGTGTGCCCTCCAATAATTATATCTGTGTTGACACATCTGATCAAAATAGACATGCACTAGTGACATTACAATTCATCAATAACGGTTAGGTTAGGTTAGGTACATTATAATCACAGAGGCGTCTCCGTGAAATTCGGGTTGCTCCCACCTGGAGAGCGTGTCGCAGCCAGAGGCGCGCCACCCAATTTTGGGTTTTTTTTGCATGCGATTTTTGTGTGACTGATGAAAAGGAAGGGAGGGGGGTAAATTTGGACCAAATGACTTTTTCGTTGTCACTGGGTTTAACGTGTGCTAAGTGCATGGGCACACGGGACCTCGGTTTATCGTCTCATCCGAAAGACTCCACATTCAGACCGCAAGGCCTAGTGCAAAGTGAGAGGAAAAATCCCCTGTACCCAGGTTCGAACTCTGGTTTACTTGACACGAAGCGAACACGCTACCACTGTGCCACTCTACACTGTTGTAAACAATAGACTACTTTCGGAAAAAAACTAAGGGGAGAGCACTACGCTAAAATTACAGTAGTCTACCTTGAACAAATCGGTCAAACCATAACAATCAACACAGCACAAGGCGATTGCATTGGTTGAGTGTAACTTCCTGTTTGTGTGTGACCGATTCTGTCAAGAGATTACTACTCTTAATTATTTGCGAACAATTCCTATTTAAATCCATCTTTTAATACCATCCATACTACGCACTATGCATAGTAAAACATGTCGCATAATACTGTATTCTGTTGAACGATTCACCCCCCCCAATGCGCATTGTATTTTGCCTGCTGTAAAATACACACCACAAACGCACACACAACACATAATTTTTACTCTGGACATACACAACACACACCCCCACACATACATACACTGACACACAATCCAGCTTACCACAATCCCATCCCGCCTGTGTGCAGTCGAACATGGATGGTGAAGTGTTTGGTGGATCTGATTCACAAACACACACACAATTCAGCTCATCACAATCACAACCCGCCTGTGTGCAGTCGAACGTGAATGGTGAGGTGTTTGGTGGATCTGATTCACAAACACACACACACACACACACCACTTGTATGCAATCGAACATGGATGGTGAGGTGTTTGGTGGATCTGATTTACACACACACAGACACACAAATACATGTTCCAGAACACAACCACACCCCACCTGTATGCAGTCGAACGTGGATGGTGAGTTGTTTCTTGGACCTGAAAGCCTTCCCACAGAAGCTGCAGGTGTAGGGCTCCACCCCGGTGTGGATGCGGCGGTGGTAGGTCAAGTCCGCGCTTGTGAGGAAGCCCTCCCCACAGTCCTGGCACCGGTGAGGCCTCTCCCCCGTGTGGACACGACGGTGCACGTTCAGGATTCCCTGTGAGAGGTACGACTTGCCACAGACCTCGCAAACATAGGGCCGCTCCCCTGTCAAAAACAAAACAAAGCAAATCTGTTTGAAATATAGTGCATCCAATATAACAGAACATTAAATGTTTTCATTAACGATTTGCCACAGACCTCGCAAACATAGGGCCGCTCCCCTGTCAAAGAAAAAAACAAAGCAAATCTGTTTGAAGTACATATTGCTTCCAATATAACAACATTAAATGCTTGCATTAATGATTTGCCACAGACCTCGCAAGCATAGGGCCGCACCCCTGTCAAAAAAGAAAAAAAGCAAATCTGTTTGATGTCAACTTCTATTTAGGGCCTGAAGAAAATGGTGCAAGAGTGTTGAAATGTTGCCCAAGTTACGGGCGCTGGTTTTTCTGTTATTACATCTTCCTCTGTTTGAAGTAATTACGTTGTGCAACCCACATAGCAGAACATTAAACGCTTGTATAAAAACAACTGGCCTGTGTGAGTCCTGCTGTGCGTACTGATGGAACTTCCTCGATTCTATTTCATACAGTAAATGAGAAAAAGCACACTTAACTTGTGTGCTTTTTGCGGTGGATTCTCAGGGCACTAGAGCTGTTCCCCCACCCCCCTCCCCCGTGGGGATACCGGGGGTGGGTCTTTCATACAAATAGTCCCCCCACCTTCTGGAAGTTCTGTGCTTGTAACTTCCTCTAATCTGTCACTCCCTTTGACTTTTCCCTTTGCTTGCTGTGTCATCTACAGCCACAGACAGCAATTTGGCTTTTCCTCTGGCTTCCTTTCCTTCACTCTATTTCCTACAGCCAGGGCTCCCCATTCTGTGCGTCTGTGCGTCAAATGTGCGTGACAGACGCATTAAAACTTCGTACTGGGGGTGAAACGACGCACTATAATTACTACTCGAGGGTTATGAGACGCACTATAAATCTGCCGAGTGCGTGACAGACCTGGTTACTCTACGATTTTGGCGTAGCATGCTACGAAATTAGGGTGTCTGCTACGCAGCTACGACTCAAAATACCAAACTCCGCATTTTCATTACCGGCAGCTTTGAATTTCGAGCGAGCGTTGTCAAGGACACAGATCCGTTCAGTTTGAGGCACCCGATGCGTTCCTTCGAGTCAGATTCGAAACTGCTTTGCAGTTGGCGCGCACAAGTTGAGAGAAAGTTTGCTTCAGTTCTTGTGAGGAAAAAAATGGATTGCGGTGCACAGCAAAAGCGAAAAAGACACAAAACGGACGACGAATCAGAGGTGGAAGAAGTAGAATCGGAAAATGAAGCTAAAAAGACCAAGCCAAATAGAACAGCAACTCTGAGGACTGCGAACCAGAAATATCTGTCGAGCTACCATCGGGAGTTTCTATGCATCATAGCATCGAAGAGGGGGGTGGGGAGGGGAGCATCACGCTTTTTGCACGGTGTGCAAAAATGATTTTACTGTCAGTGACACTGGTTTGGCTGACTGCGCTAAACACTGTAAGGGGCGCACAAAGATCTGGTGAGCGTTTTGAAAGGAAGCAGTAACTTCCTGCAGAACTTCATTGAGAAGAAGAAAGAAGAGTCGAAGCAAGGTCTGCAAAATGACGTCACCAGGGCCGAAGCCATGATGTGCATGCTGATAGCGCGGTCCAACTTGCCACTTTCATCAGCTCACAAAAGTGAAGGTCAGGTCATGATAGTACTTGATCATTCTAGACTGGTTGATTTTTCACCCTCTATAAGTTCACCCTCTATAAGTTCACCCTGGGGGTGAAGAGACCCTCTATAGCTGCTTCCTGGGGGTGAAAATACCCTCTATGGTCAAGCAAAATGGGGAGCCCTGACAGCGCCACACACACTGACCACACTGACCTGTGTGTTTCCTGCGATGGATTCTCATGCCACTGGAGCTGTTCAAGGCCCAGCCACAGACAATGACGTCACAGCAATAGGGCTTTTCCCCTGCCTTCCTTTCCTTCATTCTATTTCCTACAGTGCCACACACACTGACCTGTGTGTTTCCTGCGATAGATTCTCATGCCACTGGAACTATGGCCCAGCCACACACTGTGACGTCACAGCGACAGGGCTTTTCCCCTGCCTTCCTTTCCTTTATTCTATTTCCTACAGCGCCACACACACTGACTACACTGACCTGTGTGCTTCCTGCGATGGATTCTCATGCCACTGGAGCTGTTCATGGCCCAGCCACATATGTCGCAGCGGTAAGGCTTCTCCCCGCTGTGCAGCCGGGTGTGGATCAGCATGGCGTCCTTCTCCCGGAACCGCTTGCCGCACACCTCACACTGGAACCGCTTGATCTTCAGGTGGCCCTTCACAGCAACAATTCATAATAATTTGATAATTAACTCATTCAAGTCGTTCCAGACATATAATATGTCCGGAATTAATAGATAGCTGTCAATTTGATGCATTTGCTTCAAGGGAAGTAAATCTGTGCACCTTGGTCACTTCTAAACTCACTTTGCTCCCTTAGACCACAATTGTGCCTCTGACTTTGCTTTTGTAGTGGTTTGTTGTGGGGGAACCAATCGGTGTAGAGTTTTTCTACATAAAGTCTATATATTCAAGTCTGATCTACCACTTCCCTATGTCTAAACCTGAAGTAAAAACCTGTAATAATCTTTCATTTCTCCTTTTGCTTGTGTACGTTTTGTTTGTGTGTATGGTTGGAGTGATTTGTGAGTTTTTTTAATAATTCAAAAACGTTGCGATGCGAATGAGTTAACCCCTTCCCTGCCAGGCCCCCATATCTACTATGGGGTGTGTGATGCCATTGATGATGTCATAACTTTTGATGTCATAGCCCTGGAATGATCATGGTTTTTGTTTTAGACAAGTCAGGAAAGATAAATCTGAAGACAATTTTCTTTTTCAGATTGAGTCAAACAGGTCTATTTTTCATTTTACGATAATAAAGAAGATAGTTTCTCAAATGTTCTTCGGCAGTGAAGGGGTTAAGGATAATTAGCGCTTTACCTTGAACGAGCAAAGAGCGCTTTCCAAATAATGATCATTCAAAAAGCATGTAACAAATAACAGTAATTGAAGAGCACTGAACTGGACAACAACCCAAAGTAGCACATACATGGACACACACAACAACATACAGTATTTATACGGCGCTGAATCTTGATAGAAATCAAATCAAAGCGCGCACACACGTTAGCATTCATAACGCATTCAAACAAAAATGCAATGCAAAGCGAACACACGCGTATGACATAAACGGTATACAGGAGAAACAGACCTAAAGGCAAGAGAGAGAAGAGAAAGAGAGTGGAGCCTCAATGACGGGGTAACAGGTGGGTTTTGAGGTTAGATTTGAAAGCAGAGAGGGTCGGTCGCTGACGGAGGGAAAGAGGAAGTTTGTTCCAAGATGTCAGTCCTGAGACAGCAAAAGAGCGCCGACCAACAGTTGAAAGCTTATACACACACACACACACTCTCACTAAAACATGCACACTAGTAACAACCTCATCCCTGCTCTCTCTCTCTCTCTCTCTCTCACACACACACACACACACACACACAGACCAAAAAAGTACAACTACACATTAAAAAAACTACTACACTACACACATAGTATTTCTTTCTCTTTTGCTCTTTGAAGTCTTTCTCCCCATCTGAGTATCTCCATCCCTCTGTCTCTCACTGTCTCTGCATGTCCAGGCATCAGTAATGTATAGTCTGAAGTCCAATCCTCTGAAAACCGCTGTAAAAGGGCCATCAAGGCCCTTGACTGAAGAGGGACAACACTGAAATCTGTTCCTAACATCACCAAAAAGGCTTAATATAGTGATAAATCACTTTAAAATGCTATTTAACACAAAGGATAACACTCAATAAAAAGGCAAAACCTCTGACAAGAGAAGCCAATCCTCTGTCAGAAATTCTTAATCCTCTGAAATCCTCTGACAATTCTGATGCCTGATATCTTTCTCACTCTCTCATTCTCCAATTCACACACATGCAAACACACACACACGTACAAACCAAAACATGCACAGACCTTCATGTGCTGGATCAGCTTGCCTCGCCTACTGACACGCTTCCCGCACACCCTGCAGCAGGTCATGTCGGTGCCCAGGTGGACCACTTCGTGCTCCTTCAGCGCATCCACGCTCGGGAAGGATTCGTCGCACAACTGGCACTCATGTTTTTGAGCCTGAGAGAAAAACCTAAGTGTTAAATGAATGATGGTTGGTTGATGGTATTCGTCTCGCATGTGCGGCTTGCAGCCCGTGCGGACGTTGTACCTGATCTTCAATCATTAATCTTTCAACAGGGGGGGGGGGGGGGGGGGGGGGTACATGCATGAGGTACCGTAACATGCGGACTATAAGCCACTACTTTTCCCCTCAACTTTGGCCCATGTGGCTTATAGCTGATGCGGCTTATGTGTGGATTTTTTCCACTGATAGGAGAATTTCTATATTTGTGTTGGTTTGTGCACATACAATTTTCTCTGCGGCTTATAAACTGATGCGGCTTATATGCGAATAAATACCTAATACTTTGTCCATTTAAGGGATGCGGCTTATATGCAGGTGCATCTTATAGTCCAGTTTTTACGGTACTGAATCAAAGTTATGTTCTATACTCTTTATGTACACATTATACGACATGGACAGAAAACAAACACAGTGACACACACACAGTATCAAGGTCAATTTTCACTGCAACTCCTTTATCAAATACTTTTTTTTTTTTTAACAGAGAGACAGAAAGTGTGTGATTATAATCAAGCAGCTGTTATAACTTATGCCTACCAAACAGACATCAAAAACAGTTGAACTGAATGTTGACAAGCTTCAACCACACAGATCAATGTACTGATTTCAAAATTTGACAAAACCCACCTGCATGCTCCCAAGTAAGTAAGTAGGAGCTGCCTCTCCTGATGCCGAGTCTCTGCTTCTGTGGAAATCAAAGGAGAATGTTCCCGTTATCAGCCATAAAGGGGATCCAGATAGAAGACTAAACATTTATTTTATTTTTAACCACACTTAACCTTTACCGGACATCTGGGATCGCCCACGACCCCTTGACACACAAAACATGTTATATCTCTAAAACTATTTAAGCAATCTTCATGAAATTTCATGACTTTGTCAAAAACATAAATGGTTTTAAGTGTGTTAAATTTCATTAATATGTATAAAATATAAATTATGTAATATGACGCGTAATTTTGATATACCTGTCCGGATGACAGGGGTCTCCCACGACCCCTACTTTAAAGAGCATGAGTGCATTGAGTAGGGGTCTGGGAGACCCCCGCCACCCGGACTTTAAAGAACACATGGTGTGCATTGAGTAGGGGTCGTGGGAGACCCCCGCCATCCGGACAGGGATAAACACCTCGGAATTCGCTCTTTGCTGAGTAGGGGGTCGTGGAAGACCCCCGCCATCGTGTCCGTGTAGTCAAAAGCATGATCCGGTAAAGGTTAAAACATAACACACTATTAACTAATTCCGGACGAATTCTGAGTACCATATTTTACGGACTACAAGGCGATACTTTTTTCCTAGACTGAGACCCCTGCGCCTTGTAATGTGACTGATAGTAAGAAACTATAATAACAAAATCTGAATTTTGTGTAAAATTTGGGCGTGCGCCTTATAATCAGGAGCGCCTTGTAGTCCGTAAAATACGGTATACTCGGAACAGGAGAACGCCAGTCAGGGCATAATTCCGAGTATTCTCGGAACAGCAATTTTTTGGTCTAAAACTTGTCTAAATCCATGTTTTTTCAATCCAAACCACGTTTTTCGAGTTACTTCTCTTCATCACTGTTCCAGCTTTCGCTTCACATGTTTGGCACTTCTATCTCAATTTTAAATGTTTAAAATGTGAACAACAAAAATCAGTCCTAGACAAGCCTCAGAAAATACTCCAATATGTTTTTATTAACAGTAATAGTAATAAGGAGACTAATGATTCAAATTTTAATGCAAGTAACCACGATTTCAAAGCGAAACATAAACTCGGATCAACCAGTAATGTTGTCAAAACTGAATCATTGACAGTGTGAATTTTGTTGCGCTTCTTATTTGTTATAAAAAAAAAATTTCTAGGCAGCCCCAGGCCAGTAATGAAGTTTACCTAAGGCAGTGAAGTCCTGAAAGGGTTAAACGTTAGACCCACAACACGTGTGAAATATCAAAACTCAAGCTTTACTTCACAAGCATCAGACATTTCATTATCAGCATGCAAGAAAGGTTAAAGTTAATGCAATTTCTCTGAACTGTTTTATCTGCTTATGCTTAGTTCAAACATATTCCCCTGATTACTGTTCTTTCTTTCTGTTTCCTGTCCGTTTTTCGTGTTTTCGTGCGACAGTCTAATGATTTTAGCAAAGAACAGTAAACATACAATGACCCTTTAATTAAATATAGTATCATCATCTTCATGACTACCCATAGGTAAGCCCTTGTTGACAAATATTGTAAAAATGTGTGTGTGTGTGTGTGTGTGTGAGAGAGAGAGAGAGAGAGAGAGAGAGAGAGAGAGAGAGAGAGAGAGAGAGAGAGAGAGAGAGAGAGAGAGTGAGCAAGTTGGAAGTGAATAAGCATGGTTTTAACATGTTTGTTTTTCTAAAATCCAGCTGAGAGCAATAACTTAGGCTCCCTAAGAAGCTCACATGCTACACTTTTGACTCATTCAAGTCGTTCCATCCATATATGGCCGGAATTAATACAAAGCTGTCCATTTGATGAATTTGTTTCAAGAGAAGTAAATCTGTGTGCAAACCACACTTTGGTCACTTCTAAAGTCGATTCGCTCCCTTAGACCACATTTTTGCCTCTGACTTTGCTTTTGTAGATGGTTTGTTGTGGGGTAACCAATTGGTGTTGAGAGTGTTTCTATATAAAGTCTATATATAAAGTCTTCCCTATATCTAAACCTGAAGTAAAAACCTGTAATCTTCTTTCATTTCTCCTTTTGTTTATGTATGTTTTGTTTGTGTGCATGACTGGAGTGATTTGTGAGTTTTTTTAATAATTCAAAATCGTTGCGAAGCAAATGACTTAAATATATTATCATCATCTTCACGACTACCCATAGGTAAGCCCTTGTTGAAAAATATTATAAAAATGTGTGTGTGTGTCTGAGAGAGAGAGAGAGAGAGAGAGAGAGAGAGAGAGAGAGAGAGAGAGAGAGAGAGAGAGAGAGAGAGAGAGAGAGAGAGAGAGAGAGAGAGAGTTGGACGAGAATAAGCATAAGAATGTTGTTTTTTAATCCAGCCGAGAGCAATAAGTTAGACTCCCTAAGAAGCGCACACCTTACACTTTTAATGTCCATACCCCTACCTTTTGCTCGACTCATCACCACCAAAACTGAAGTCCAGGCTATCCTCGTCGTCATTGTCATCGTCATCATCCATTTCGTCAAACACGGCCTCAGCACCTCCATCTTCGCACGCGTCTCCTTGACCCTGGCCAGCGCTGGTCAAGGTGAAAGGTTTGCTCAAAGCCGCCTCGGCTACCCGTACAGACTTGTTCACAGTCAGGTCCATCGACGAATGGCTGGGTACATTGTTCCTGGTGTATGTGGAAGTCTGGTTCCTGGTGTATGTGGGGGTTTGAAGAGTGTTGGACGAAGAAGCTTGCATGCCAGGCGATTCCAGGGCGTGGTTGTAGAGTTGTCCTTGCGTTGCGGTGTGGGGAGAATCCTGGGCTAGGGGGGAGAGAAAGGAGATGGGGTACTCTAGGTGAGAGTCGGGACTTGATGAGGCGTCCGGCATCCTCACTGCCCAACCCGCCTCACCCTGGCTCTTCTTGGCTTCTCTGGAATTCAGGTCTGAAAAAAAAAGGAGAAAGAAAGCCTAATGGCGTAGAGTGGCACAGAGGTAGCCTCGTGTCAAGTAAGCCCGAGTTCGAACTTGGGTACAGGGGATTTTTCTTCTCACTTTGCACTAGGCCTTACAGTCTGAACGTGGAGTCTTTCGGATGAGACAATAAACCAAGGTCCTGTGTGCCCATGCACTTAGCACACGTTAATCCCAGTGGCAACGACAAAGTTGTCATTTGGTCAAAATTTACCCACCCACCCCTCTTTCCTTCATCATCAGTCACACAAAAATCGCATGCAACATTTTTTTTTTTAATTGAGTGGCGCGCTTCCAGCTGCGACGCGCTCTCCAGGAGGGAGGAACCCAAATTTCACAGAGACGTCTCTGTGACTATATACCTAATACCTAATGGTAGGTCTCACAAGTCACATCAGTATCCTGAATTTAATCAGTACATCAATATCCTGAACTTAATCAGTACATCAATATCCTGAATTTAATCAGTACATCAATATCCTGAATTTAATCAGTACATCAATATCCTGAATTTAATCAGTACATCAATATCCTGAATTTAATCAGTACATCAATATCCTGAATTTAATCAGTACATCAATATCCTGAATTTAATCAGTACATCAATATCCTGAATTTAATCAGTACAATATTCAGACAAAAATCACCCACAAAAACAAGACATGTTCTTAAAAAAAAGTATTAAACCTCCTTTTTAAGAATTTATCAAGATTTTTTTAATTTTCAAAATCTTTATGATTCATAAAAAAAAGAACATGAAGATACATCTATCTGTCAAGAGCCACACACACACACACACATGTATTTTCCATAAGAATAAATTGTGAAGAAACGTTTTAGGATACACTTGGATTTGATTGCGTTTTTTAAATAAATGCCATAAATGCACTGAAATGCTGAATTTTCTGAATTTCTATTTTGTTTTTTAAATAAAACGATGCTCAGAAATACCAAAAAATATGTCTGCTAGACGTGGCTTTGAGTTGCGTTGAAAGTGGAAATGACGACAGAACTGGATTGCTTAAGTAAAACAACGTTTTTTCAGGGTCCAACTAAAAATTAGTTGAGCTTGCTCTGCGGTTGTGTGCTTCGAAGAACAAGTACCGGGTCATGCTACACATTTCACAGGTTTCCTTTCAAAGATGTTAGATCCAATTCAGCTGCAAAAATGGGTGGAAAACATGAACAGGAGGGACCCCCACAGCCAATATTGTCATCGCTCTGCCACTCTTCATCTTCCTTCAACATCTTCTGTTTCTGTAGAATAGAATAGTCTCCCTAATTTACTGGCTTCCATCAGAGTTTTCCCTACATCACTGAACATATTCGGTCATAGTAACACAACCTTAGAAGCGCATCTTGACTTGAGTGTTGCCTCGTTGAACACGGCGCTTCAAAAAACAAATTCTTACAATTACCGCTCCAGATGAGTTGGAGACAAACAAAACGTGAGAAAACTTTATTAATCAACTTACAGTGGTCAATAAAAGCATATTTTTTTGCTGAGAGCCGATTTGAAACGATCTTTCAGCCAACAGAGCCTGGCACCCCACCCTTTAAGGGTCCCCAAGCAACATTTATTTTTGGTCTGTGAAAAACGTGTGTATCCCTGGGATGCACTGCACAGAATTTAAAGAGTCCCTTCCCGATTCAAGTGCTTCAGGGAACATATGCAAATGCAATACGCAAAACTACAACACCATCCAATGTAAGTCTACATTGAATATTATAAATATGAATAACTCAACACTTTCTTGTACATAATAAATGATATAATAATAATCAAGGATGGGACGTTTGAAAGCCTAACGGCTATGTTTAATCCCTATATCCTAACCTAACCTAACCTAACACTCTGCTACATGAAAACCCTGTCTTCTAACTTTATCCACTCTTTATAAATTCACAATCAGGTCTTTCCTGGCATTGCAGTACCTCCAAGGTCAACCCACTATCTGTACAAATATAACTGTCCCATAATATGATATGTACCTGTACCAGGTTAGAGGACGTTAAACACACTTTCTTCACTCGATTAATTGAAATAACAGATGCATGAGTTACCTGTACTTAACGTGTACATAAGGCAAAGAGGTGTGTGCAGTAATCGATTATCACTGTTAATCAATTGTTGTAGGCAACAATGAACTGTATGTACCCTTATATTATAAGGAATTCTAACCATGGTTATTGGCATTTGTGAACTGCATTCTTAACTTAGTGTACTACATTGTACCTAAATGCAGATATGGTCATAACTATGTTGGTAAACAATGGCTATGTTGAAATGTGTTGTGCATGTGCCCAAAAATAAAATAAAAAACAAAACAAACAAAAAACACTTTCTTCTCCTTCATCCACAGAGTCCTAAAATCAAACAAGAGGCCCCATAACAACTCAGACCTGTTTACCCTGAATGTGGGCTTCAGGTATTCAAAATCCAAAATAAGTGTATTTTTCACAAAATAGGAGTACTCCAACAGGAAAGTTTCCACAACGGAGTGTAAACATGCATACATTTTTATAACTTGTTGAAATACTGTGTCAAAAATATCATCCATTTAAATTTACAACACGCACACACACAGAGCACACCTGTTTCCTGAATCAGGCAATATACAGTTCCAATTCACCATATTTTTGTTCCATGTACCATATTTATCATATTTTTGTCAAATATGTGTACAAAATATGATGAAATCTTATGAGTAAACAGGTCTGACAACTCACCTTGCAGACTGCTGATTCTGTCCATCATGGTCTGGAAGATGGCCAGCTTCATGGAATCCGTCTCCTGGTCCTTCACCTTCGACCCCAACAGTTCCTTGTTGGCTTCGTACATATTCATGAACAGCTTCCCCACTTCTTCGTTGACCTTGCTCATCCCCTCCGAGTGCTTCGCTTCCGCGGTGTGGAAACGAACAGTGGAAGTTGCGGAACTGCTGTTAGCCTTCCTTTGGTGGGGGGCATCACTGACCAGCTCCGGTTGGTGAAACACGAGAGGTAGAGAGTTAGAGTCATCCAAGTCACAATCATCGTCATGAGGGGCTGCCTCTGTGAAGGTGTTGTGGTTGGAATGTTCCGCCGATGGATTCCCACGATTTGTTGAGGTTCTGCGACCCGTGGTCCTCTTCTGTGCTCTTCCCGGGGTTTCGTCTAAGCCTGAAACGTCTAGAAATGAAAAATGAATGTAAAATAAATATCAACAAGCATTATTTCCTTGATGATGTTACTAATATTCACGGACATTGCACTCAAGCACACACACACACACACAAAACATTAGCATCAGACAAGATTACTTACATATATAAAAGTGAGCATGACAGCTATCCAAACCTCAAATTAACCCTTTAACCGCCAGCCATATTTCAGCCAAAAATGTCCATTAAAATTACCTGGGTAGAGAACAAAATCCATTTGTAGTATTGTGGATTCTTCTGTGACATATATAAAATAAGGTCTATCTTTACTTCCCAAAACTAGGACAATAGGGTCTTCGAATAATAGACCCCAATTTGATGCCTTTTAGTGACATAGGTGTTAAATCACTGTGGTGCTAAAATACAACTTTGGTGGTGAAAGGGTTAACATCAACGCCAAGGTCAACAGGGCTAAACTGTAGTTTCATTACTACCTTATCAAACTTGAAGTCATTGTGTGAAGTGGTTTATTACAAGCTTTTGCATAGACATGTATAAAAACAAACAAATAAACCAGAGTAACTGGTGTCCCCAATCCCGTGTGTGTGTGTGTGTGTGTGTGTGTGTGTGTGTGTGTGTGTGTGTGTGTGTGTGTGTGTGTGTGTGTGTGAGTGTGTGTGTGAGTGTGTGTATTCCATTTATGTTATCCGTGTGTGTTCGCTTTGTATTGCGTTTGTGTTTGAATGCGCTTTGAATGGTAACGTGTGTGTGTGCTTTGATTTGATCTCTATCAAGATTCAGCGCCGTATAAATACTGTATGTTGTTGTTGTTGTGTGTGTGTGTGTGTGTGTGTGTGTGTGTGTGTGTGTGTGTGTGCATACATTCATGCATGCATTTATGCATGTGTTTGTGTGTGAGTGTGTGTATGCATTTGTGTGTCTGTGTGTGTATGTGAGAGGGCTGTACCTTGGAACCTTTCAAAGACGTTGAAGGTGAGGTTGTTGAGATCCATCAGCCTGACCACCCTCTGCAGGAGAGTCTGGTCCATGGAGGAGGGGCGCTTGAAGCGCAGCCACATGGAGGCTTCCCTCTTCCAGCGGTCCACCTTCTCTCTCACTTGCTTCACCGTCTTCCGGGCCACCCCGTGAGCATCTGTGCAGCCACACAGTTTCCTTCGTTACCTTTGTTTGCTTTACACACAGATGCAGGGCTTCCAGGGACCCCTATGAAGCACTACAATTCTACAGGACCCTCTAAAAGAATGTGCAGGGGGTCCCAGGGATGCACTAGAAAAAATCTTTTTAGCATTTGCTATGCCACTGGGACTCTCTATCCCGCCTCTAGGACCCTCTATACTGTAAGTGAAGGAGTCCCTGGGACCTCTTCTTTTGCGGGATTGGGATCCCTCAGATGCCTACTCCAGTTTTCGATTTCCAGGGACAAAATGCTTAAAACTTGTAATTTATCACAATTTTCCGTGCGTGCGTGTGTGTGCACGAGTGTCTAGCCCTTTCAACGCTAGCCATTCCTCAGCCAAAATTTACCATTAAACTTACCCGGGTAGAGAAAAGATTTCATCCGCAATATTGGGGATTCCTCTGTGACATGCATAAAATAGGGCCTATCCTTACCTCCCAAAATTAACATAAGGTCACTGGATACCAGACCCTCTATTGATGCATTTTAGCGACATGGGTGTTAAATCATTGTGGTGCCAAGAGGCGACAGTGGCGATGAAAGGGTTCACATATTTTTTACATTCATTTGTTTCTATTGCTTGGTATAACTTATTTATGATTGTAAGCGCTTAGGGCTTATTTAAGATTAAGCGCTAGAAATGCCCATTATTATTATTATTATAAAATGACACAAAAATGTAGCTTACTATTATTATAATATCGGCAATATGGTTCCTGTTGCTATGCTAATTCACAAGAGCAAAGATCACAAAACGTAAGAGAGTCGATCTGTTACGTTCTTCGCTAGCATAATAAACGGCCCTTTTGCATGTTTGAGATCCTCTAAAAGTTACTCTCTTACATGGGGCGCGGGACAAAATGTTATCCAGTCAAAATTGACTCTTGTATCACTATAAATATATAATAAATTTCCCGCCTTATTTGCAAACACACTTCTTCTCTTTTTCTTCTTTTCCCTATAGCAACCGCAGTCACTGCTGACTATTATGTCGCTGTATTTGGGAGGATCTACGGGAATGCGCAAGACAACTATCAAGAAGAAGGAAGTGGACAGGAGAAAAAGAAGAAATATAGAAAGCTTGGCCCAGCCAGCCAGGTCCCGCTAATCGGTCCCTAACATGATGCCGCGCCAAGCGAGAGAATGACCCAGCCAGCCAGCCAGCCAGGTCCCGCTAATCGGGCCCCAACGTGATGCCGCGTCATTGGGAAGAATAAAATAAAGATAAATGAACTAAAAATAAATTCTCTCTTCTTCTTCCATATGGCCATTACATACGTATGTGTCCTGTTTTCAGTTATCACTGGTCTCCTCGCTGCATTCAGCCAACACATTCCAATCTCACAGAAACTCAAATGAGAATTATTTGGAAGGTTTTTTTGGGAAAGAGGCAGGAGAATGGGACAGTAAGGCAGACAAAATAGTTGACGACAGTAAGAAAAGAAAAAGGCAGAGTCAAAAAAAGTGATAGATTACAGGTAGTTGCTAGCACAGAATTTCCAGAAGGTGGGGGAACTATTTGTGCCGAAAGATCTCCCAGTATCCACATGGACGAAATCACGAATGAAACACAATTCAAACACGAAGTTACATGGTCTCAATCCACAATTTTGTCAGTTTGAAATTTCTCTAATCTGTGGATTTCTGATAACCGGAACAGGCAGCCCCAAACTGTATGTTCAGAACGAGACAGATTGATAGGGTATGGTTTCCAAACTGAGGTAGTCTATTGCTATTGTTCAAGTGTTGGTCAGTATGGCTAGAATAAATTTTCTTATTTTCTGGAACACACACAGACCTGCCAAGAACCTAACAGACCAAAGAGGAATATTTGAAGCAGAAAAGAGGAATTTTAGGGAGTTAAGAGGAATTTCGGCGCGGAACCTTACCTTTCGCAAACAAACACGATTTGATGCAATTAACTCTTATCCTTGTTAACTTGTACTGTTCTGAACAAGAGTCCAGAATGATCGGCCGCGCTCAGCGCAATGCTATGCTCCACCAAAAATCCAGCAAAAAGAGTCTCTGCCCGAATCACCTCATGAGGATCCTTAGTCTCCTCCTCTTCAGCTGACTTGAAAAAGTCATTCATGGTTGAAGTTGACTCCTGGGTGCTTGACGCATCTGTGTGTTTTTGAGACGTAACATGGCGCTTCACATCTATCATCCCTCCATGAGACACTGTAAAGTCCTTCGCGCACGATATGCATCGGGCGTAATACACACCTTTACTAGAGCTCCTAATCCACGGAAACTTTTCAGTGTATGCCTTGCGAAATTTCTGTTCAGTTCTCTTTCTTTTCCCATCGGCCAAATCACTACAATCCCCTCCACGCTTCGCCATCTTGCAGACTTCGATTGGCAGGAAAGGAAGTTGGTGACCGGAAATACTGTTCAGGTTAGAAGATCGAATATACGCACGGCAGCTGTGCTGCTCTGCGTTCGGTTTACTTTCGGTTTTGTTTCTGTTGTTGAGATTTTTGAAAGCGGAATTTTTTACGGAATTGAGCAGAAGGGTGGAATAATTATCGTCTGAGCGGAAGAAATTCCGCCCAAAGCGGAAAGGTTGGCAGGTCTGCACACATATGGACCTGCAGTGACATTAGGCATCTCTGCATACACACGCACACTTGTGCGCACATGCACACATACACGCACACATACACAGTGACACACAGAGTCACACACACACACTCCTACCTGCATACTGGTTTAACCTGCGCATCATGACATGATACACCCCCAGCTTCTTCTGCCACACACTGGGCAGCTGCGAGTTGATCACCTCCCTGTTTTCCTTCCACAGCCCCAGCAGTATTTCCACTTCTGCCTGGCTGAAGCTCGCCCTCTTCAGTGGCTCTACAGGTCCGGATGACACAAGAAACATGGTCAACGACTTCTTAGGTAAACTGGACACTACCGGGCTTGAGTCTTGCAATAATAATAATAACTAATATTCATAGAGCGCCCTTTCTCTCTTGGGCGCTTCACAAATTATTTAAATGAATAAATATAGATTATAAATATATTAAATAAACTACTAAAATATTTACTATCACAAACATGCACACAGCCACAACATGCGCACACCCACCCACACCCACCCACAAAAACCATGCGCACGCATACCCTCACACAATGTGGGGAATATAGTTTTCAGGCAGGAAACAGGACAGGGAAGAAATCAGAGGTATTGCTGGAAGAGGTGAGTTTTAAGGTGAGTTTTAAGAGTGGTTTTGAAAGATTGGAAAGATTTAGCAGGGTTACACCCAGGTTTCTAGCTGACTGAGAGAAAGGAACAGTAGCATCGCCAATGACAAGAGAATCAGGAAACTGAACAGAAGTGGAACTTCTCTGAGTGGAGACGATCATTGCCTCACTCTTATCATCATTTAGTTTAAATATATTATTGGAGGAATCATCAGCACAAAACATTTTGTGGTAGTGCATGGGGAAAACCAGCCATAACGGAATGTTGGCACAGGTTGAGATTTTGTTTTTTACAAGACGGAGCAAAGATTCATAGTCACACACCCAAAAAAAAAACCACCAGAATTATGTTGTCTAGTTTTGTTTTTATAGCCATTTGTTGTTGTTGTTGACTTACTCTGGCTAAAAGATTCCAGGGATCATCCAAACAGCAGAAGCACTTGAACACTATGGTACAAGTGCATCAACTACGGATGAGGACATTACGTGTGTGACCGTTTTTGATTACAGCCACACTCCGTCTCCGGGGGATTTATAGCCATTTGAAGTTGAACATTAGAGATAGATCATTTGCAGAAATCGGACATAGAAGGCAGAATTTTGCCTCTTTGTTTCTATTGACTTGACTTAAAAAAAACAATTAAATAAACAAAGAAATCATTCAAAATTGTCTTTCATGTTGTGAATATTGGTAGAATACATAAAAATAGACATAAATATACTTCTTAAAAAAAAGATTATCTTAAGAAGACATTATGTCCAAAATAAAACATTTGTATTTGGGGGGTTACTGACTATTTGGGGCTTTTGCTCAAAAACATTCTGTGCGACTTATATTATGTCTGTTTTTCTTATGCACCAGTGACCATTACGTATGTTTTGAAAGAAAAAGTGTCTTTTTCGACATGTATCCTATTTTAATATGTTAAATCCGCCTTTGAAATCAGTGGCTCAGAGTTAATCCATAAAATGTACCTGTAAAAATTCAGGGAGTCACCTCATATTCCAGGTGTTGCAAAAATGCTTCCATATACTTCAAAATGTAATGTATAGTTTGGAAAAACCATGCATCTAGTAAAAATTGCTACATTATAGTGATGAAGCATGAACTGGCCTGAAATCCATAGCATCAGTTGGGGAGTTTAGAACAGCACAGACGCACATCTCTGCATATGAAATTGTAAAGCAAACTTTGGGAAAACTGCGCAGCGAGTAAAAATGTACTACATTTTAGCGATGCGCTGGCCTGAAATTGAGTGCGTCAGATTGGAGCTTTGAGCATCAGAGGCACACACCTGTGCATAAGAATGAACCCTGTGTTTATAAAATAAGATTTGTACTTTTCAGGATGCTTGGTTCAGTATTTTTAACAATACAAAATGACATTAACCCTGACAGGATAATTGACAGGAAACTGTCTGAGCGATTGAAAAAGAAGAAGAAGGACTACAATATATGAAATGTGCATCACCTTCTAAATGCGGAGACTCCTCGCAGACACGTTTTGCAGAATCTAAAATCCTGAGGACCCGATGAAGAATGGAGACGTTCGTAGAGCCTGTCCAGGGTGTGGCCTGGTTTCCCTGCTGGTGCTGGATCCACTTCACAGCCTCCTGCCTCAGGTTCTTGAACCTGTTTCGGATCTGATCCGCCGTGCGGCGTCTTCCTTTGGGGCCTGTTCACAACACCAAAGGATGGATATTAAATTTAACTTATTTTATTTTATTATTTTTGGGGTGAGTGGGGGGTGGGGGATGGCGGGGGTCTTAAAATCTAATAAACATTTAGCTTATCTGTGACTGACAATTCAACCCTTTCTCCGCCACCATTTTTTAACCACAATTTTCCATTAAACTTACAAGGGTACAGAAAATAATTCATCTGCAATATTGGGGATTTATCTGTGACATGTTTAGAATAGGGCTTATCCCTACTGCCCAAAATTAAGAACACAAGGTCATTGGATAATAGACCCTGATTTGAAAGCTTTTAATGACATGGGTGTTAAATCATTGTGGTGCAAAAAATGCGACATCGGCGGTGAAAGGGTTAAATAACACAAGCAAGATTATTCTCTACTTGCTTTGCATCGCTCTCACATCATTACTGGTCCCTTCATAAAGCCTTCTACTGCATTCTTTGGGTGATGATTGCAGCTTCCTAAAGCTTTGCACCCCAGTCCCTCTCACCAACCACCACCATGCCAACACCACCCTCCCTGTGTGTGTGTGTCAGTGTGCGCAGATGGGTGAGTGTACGTCGATGTGCATGCGTGTAAACGTGCATAAACTGTGGTGCATACAGATTTTCCAGCACATACCTGGTACATTATTCTACACTTAACCCTTTCAACGCCAGCCATTTTTCAACCAAAACTTTCCATTAAACTGACCTGGCCAGAGAAAAGATTCTGTCTGCAATATTTGGGGATTCCTCTGTGACATGCATAAAGTAAGGCCTCTCCTTAACTCCCAAATTTGAGAACATAATGTCACTGGATACCAGACCCTCATTTGATGCCTTTAACCCTTTCGCCACCAGCCATTTTTCAGTAAAAAAAATCCATTAAACTTAACTGGGTACAGAACAAAATTTATCTGCAATATTGGGGATTCCTCTGTGATATGTTTAACATTAGGCCTATCCTTACCTCCCAAAATTAAGAAAATTGGGTCTTCAGATAATAGACCCCAATCTGATGCCTTTTAGTGACATAGGTGTTAAATCACTGTGGTGCTAAAATGCGACTTTGTTGGTGAAAGGGTTAAGTGACATGGGTGTTAATTATTGTGGTGCCAAGAGGCGACAGTGGTGACGAAAGGGTTAAGTGACATGGGTGTTAATTATTGTGGTGCCAAGAGGCAACAGTGGTGACGAAAGGGAAAAATACATGTATGTATACGTGAACATTCAACACATTACCTGCGCATTTGTAGACATAGCGGGACAAGGACTGGAGGACCATAATCTTCTTCATGTTGGTCTTATTGCCTTGTTTCTGACAAAGCAGGGTATGCCCATACTTCTCATACCCATTCAGTATGGCATCTGTCTCTTCTGAGGTAAATTTCGGTTCCCTGTTTTTCTTTGGCTTCCAATATCCATAACTTTTCACCGTCTTCTCCACAGCTTCGGTGGAAAGCGGAGTTTTTGAAACAGTGTCATCCTCTGGACTCGGTGCTTCTTCAAAGTCGTTTGGGTTCTCTGAAAGTTAAAGAAGATAACTGCATATGAAATTGCCCATTTCATGAAATGGGCAAAATGGTTTGCCCAGTTCGTGGAATAGCCAATTTAAAACTTGCTATTTAGAAAAGCAGTATGCACAAAACACATTTTCCATTCATAAACACTCAGATCAGAATGGGTTCAGACGAATGAGAAATCACACCTGTAGATGGGCTAAAATTCTTTAATTCAGACTTAATTTAAAAACGTTTGATAAAACATGTGGCTCAGGCATGCCTCAGAGTAGCATTTGGTAGTGTTGGGGGGTAGGATGGGGGTGACAATGCAATGTAGAAAATGAGCATCTGTTGAATCAACCTGTGCTGCTGGGAATGGAAAATTTTGATATACATTGTCTATTTCATGAATTGGGCCAAGAAATTTACCCATTTCATTAAATAGGCAATTTCACGAATTGGGCATAACATATATTGGAAGTCTTGTCATGGCCTTTTGGGGAAATATATATTGATTGTTTCGAAATTATAAGCTTCATATACACTCCGCATGGATTTTCGCCCAAATTGAAATGAAAAAAAATTCAACAAGGAAGAAAAATACAAAACAGAAGAAATGTTAATAAAAACAAAATGAACATTCAAAAAGATTTGTGCATTGCATCTTTCCGGAAATAATTAATTTTTTTTTTAGTAAAAGTTTTGCTAACTGTGTGAGAGAACAATTATAGATTTCCCTTTACATTACAGCTGCAAAAAGGCTTATTTCGAACGTCACAAAGCAGATAGATTGTGACATTCATATTTTAGATTTTATTTTATTTTATTTTTGCAATAATTGGCTTTGCTTAATCACACTGTAACAAGGAGACTGATTTGATTTTTCAAACACATTTTTGCTACCTTTAACAAGGAGACTGATTTGATTTTTCCAAAACATTTTTGCTACCTTTCTAAGCATTATGTTCTGTCTTTCTCCCCACTAACTAAGCCTGGCGAAAGCTCTATGAGCTGATAGCTTGCTGAAAAGAAAACATCTTCACTTTGATCACCATACCTATACCCTGGTGAGTTTTTCCAACCAACCATTTCATCTTCTTTTATTCTAAATTATGTCCTGCATTATGATGTAATGAGGACACGTCGTTCAGTGTATCAAGTAGTACAACCTAAATAAGAATTACAAAACGTGACCAAGGCATTTAAAAAACGAAAAACTAAAATTAATGAGCATGATGACGTTCAAGGTCAAATCCATTAATTAAAAAATAAACTACAGTATTTTTCGGATTATAAGGCGCACCCCCAAATTGAACACAAAATTCAGATTGAGTTACTCTTATTTTCTTACTATGTTATTAGTCATATTACAAGGTGATGGGTGTGGGGAAAACGTATCACCTTTTTGTAAAAAAAAAAATGGTAATCTGTAATGATGATGCATCATTCAATAACAGCGAGTTTCTGACAACTACAAACATTGAAAAATGAACCTTTCCCAGTTTGTTGTTTTCATTCCCCAGCTTAAACGCTCCGAGTGCCATGTCAACATTTCGCATGGCCTTGGGTGGGAAGATTACGTGCATGGCTGCTTTTAAAGGACCCCACCACATGGGCGGCCATACTCTGACTTCAGGGGAAGCCTTTCCCAGTTATTTAAAAGCAAAATTAAAAAAAGAGCTTTAGGCCGGGTTCACATTAGACGCATAAGTTCCATACGGAAAATCCTAAATAAGTGGAAGAAAGAAGGATAAATGTTTACGCATATAGGGGAAATTTGGACACGTGCACAAATCTTTTTCCTTCTTTGTTTCACTTATTTATGGATTGCGCACGGGTTTCCGCATGGAATATCCGCTTATGTGTGTACACGGCCTTACCTTCCAATTCCATTCCCAAACTGTCAGACTCTTCGCCATCATCATTCCTGGCATCGCAGATCCCGAGCACTCGTTCCAGGATGGACTGTTCCACAGGGGAGGTCCAGGCTGTGGCCTGGTCTCCCTGCTGGTGCTGTCTCCACCTCAGGGCCTCGGACTTCAGGTTTTTGAACTTCATTCGGATATGCTCCGCAGTGCGGCGTCTCCCTTTGGGGCCTGTTCAAAACATGAAGGGACGAAAATTAAAATTCGCACACCTGTATTTTACAGACTATAAGGCGACACTTTTCCCAAACTAAGAACTCTGCGCCTTATAATTAAATATGACTAACAACATAGGAAGAAAATATAATAACAAAAACTGTGTGTGTGTGTGTGTGTGTGTGTGCATGCGCGTGCAAAGTGTGGTGCATAAGTAGATTTTTCAGCACATACCCAGAATATAATTATTTTCCTTTTTTTTCCTTTTCTTTTTTTTGTGCTGTCCCATCTTCTTGGCCATAGAATGGCGTTGCTCGCATGCCACTCATTTTGCGTCCCAACTAGCAGCCACGCATTTGGTTTGTCAGATCACAGAATCCGAAATCAGCAGTTAAAGGAAGCGACTCTATGTTAGGTAGTCAGGAGGCAACCACCAGAGGAGACAATGCACTGTTACTGAGTCAACTTGGCGGAGTTCAGTGGAGCCTGTTCTGAGTTAACATATGCAGGGCACCACTTACTAAGCCCCTTACTGACAACAATAATGTCTAAGTCGCGGAGCGAGCATGAGTGAGGTCCTCCTTCGAGGGCACCACCACGACCGTCCATCGACAGTTTTCCAGAACACACTGATCCCCATGACTTTGAACCAAACGCATCAAGAAATAGACTGGATTGGAAATCAAACTGAGGTCAGAATGAAATGAAATGCCACAGAATTTCAAGCAATTTTTCTTTTTGATGATTGGTGGAGATGAGGTGAGTGATGATGATGATGATGCAATGGAGTTCCTTATTGGTTGAGACTACATACAGTGCTGTATCTATGCTTCCTTTCATAATGATATCCCGGTATTAACCAGGCCCGAAAACTACAGACACCTGCAGTGTTGGCCATAACATTAAAACTCTCAGCATGAGCATCGCATCCATGAAGTGGATGAAGCTTGACTGTGTGGTTTCAGTATTCCCATTGAGGCCAGTGCACACTCATTCTGGGTAGGTGTCGGTCCAGGACCAAAAACAAAACCCTTGAATCTGATGTGATTCGAACCCAAGACCTCCCAGCCTCTAGTCTGCAACACTACCATTGCGCCAGGTTCAGAATATTATTCTACACTAGAAACAAAGTACATGTGCATACGTGAGCATACAACACATTACTAATTCGAACAAACCTGCACTTTTGTACACACGATTGGACAAGGACTTCAGGATCTCAACCTTCTTCTTGTTGGTCTTAGTGTCCGTCTTCTGACGAAGCAGGATATGCCCGTACTTCTCATACCCAGACAGTACGGCATCTATCTCTTCTGCAGTGAAGTTAGGATCCCTTGTTTTCTTCGGCCTCCAATCTCTATTATTCTTCACCATCCTCTCCGTAGCTTCGATGTTGTCCGTGGAAAGCACCGTTTTCAAGACATCGTCATCCTCTGCTTCTTCCGAGTCGCTTTTGTCGTCTGAAAATAAAAAATATATATATGCATAAACATTAGAAGTTTTGTCGTGACAATAAGATTGATTGAAAGACAAAGAGAAGCGTCACCCCCTAAACTCTTTGGTTCTTATGCTTCGCCTGAAAGTTAGGGATAAATGAGAGAAGATACTATCATAGTTCTTGAAATACAAAAGCACCAGTAGCCTTCTTGTGTGTGTGTGTGTGTGTGTGTGTGTAGTGTGTAGTGTGTAGTGTGTGTGTGTGTGTGTGTGTGTGTCAAGTCAAAATTTTATTTAAAGATGGACATTGAATAAGCAAACATACATGCTTTTTTTTTCATCAAGCCATCTATAAACAGAAGCATAAATCAAACATACATGCACGAAACATAAACTATACTGTTGTGTGTGAGTGTGTACGTGCGTTGTGTGCATGTGCATGTGTGTGAAGATGTTAAATGTGTTGGGGTCTGTGCGTGTGGGCATTTTTCACTCTTTCACCATTGGCGGCACAGTGATGGGCAAGTAATATTGTGACAGGCCTGTCGCTGTGCTCACGTATACAGACACCTTAAGATGTCTTTTTTTTTTTAATTGATTGTATTTTGTATTTATTGAATTGCATTGATTGACTGCAAGACAAATTTCCATGTTTTAAAATGGGGACAATAAAGTGATTGATTGATTGATTGATTCTGTACGATTTTTTTTTTATCCTTGTTGTGATAGCATCA
>JAGGCT020001810.1:0-7500 GCA_017654935.2 Phymorhynchus buccinoides
CTTGTATGCCAGTCAGTTATTTCGGACCAAGACTGTCAGATAGCAGAGGGGGCATTATGCTATTCCGGCAGGCTGGGCTAGAATTTGTTGATAGTAGAGAAGGCCTGCAGGACAGCAGTTCTTTAAATGCCTTGCAAACAAACCGCACACAATCAGTTTTTACACTTTTTTGTAAACGTGTGTGTACGTGTCTGTCTGTCTGTCTGTCTGTGCGCGCGTGCGTGCGTGTGTTCGTTCGTTCTTCAATGTAACGTCTATCGACCTTACAGTGATCTTAGACCACCCACACAGGAGAAACAAAAGCATGTATGTGTATGATTATGATGTATGTGTATGATTATGATGTATGTGTATGATTATGATGTATGATTATGATTATGATGTATGATTATGATGTATGATTATGATGTATGATTATGATGTATGATTATGATGTATGATTATGATGTATGATTATGATGTATGTGTATGATTATGAGGTATGTGTATGATTATGATGTATGTTTATGATGTATGTATGATTATGATGTATGTGTATGATTATGATGCATGTGTATGATTATGATGCATGTGTATGATTATGATGCATGTGTATGATTATGATGTATGTGTATGATTATGATGTATGTGTATGATTATGATGTATGTGTATGATTATGACGCATGTGTATGATTATGATGTATGTGTATGATTATGATGTATGATTATGATGTATGTGTATGATTATGATGTATGTGTATGATTATGATGTATGTGTATGATTATGATGTATGTGTATGATTATGATGTATGTGTATGATTATGATGTATGTGTATGATTATGATGTATGTGTATGATTATGATGCATGTGTATGATTATGATGATGTATGTGTATGATTTGATATGTATGTGTATGAGGTATGTATGTATGATTATGATGCATGTGTATGATTATGATGCATGTGTATGATTATGACGCATGTGTATGATTATGATGCATGTGTATGATTATGATGCATGTGTATGATTATGATGCATGTGTATGATTATGACGCATGTGTATGATTATGATGTATGTGTATGATTATGATGCATGTGTATGATTATGATGTATGTGTATGATTATGATGTATGTGTATTATGGGTAAGGGGTATGTGGGTCTGAGTACATGTATGATGCGCGCGTGTGTTTGCGCGCGTGTGTGCGTGCATGTGTGCGTGCGTGCGTGCCTGCCTGCTTCACTTAAGGCTGTTTGATTCAAATATGCCCCCCCCCCCCCACACACACACACACACACACAAACGCAAGCACATGCAAACTAATTGGGAAAGTATGGAAGATTAGGCTGGGGGGTGTATCGGGGGATGGGGGGGGAGGGGACTGTACTGAAAAAAATGTTGATACTGGTAGGGTAGGGAAACTGGGAAGGAGGGGGTGAGGGAAGAGGAAAAGGGGGGGGGGGGAGATGAGGTAGAGATTAAGATCGATGATGAAGAGAATGGACAGGTGATACAGACTAGTAGGCTGGTAGGCTGAGCAAAAATGATTCTTCTTCTTCTTCTTCGATCGCTCAGACAGTTTCCTGTCAGTTAGGAGCGCAGACTGTGTCATGCTGCCGTTATGCGCCTGACTAAGAAATAGCTAGGCCCCAGCAAGTCCGACTTTGGCTGCAGGAAATCTTTTTCAAAGTGTTTCTTGAAAAAAGGCAGGAGAATGGACCGGTAAGGCAGAAAGATAGTAGATGATAGTAAGCAAAGGGAAAAGGCAGAGTCAATTGGTGAAATAACGTAACGAGCCCAGTCACGTTTTAGGTTGCTCAGTTGGAAAATTGAGCCTGATTGGAAAAAAGTCCAATTGTCACATAAAAGGGGTCATATTGTTACATAATAGTAGAAATCCCCCCCCCCCCCCCCCCCCCCACCCCATACATTAAGGCCGGGTGCACATTAGACGCGTAAGTTCCGTACAGAAAACCCTAAATAAGTGGAAGAAAGAAGAATAAAAGTTTACGCAAATAGGGGAAATTCGGACACGTGCGCAAATCTTGTCCCTTCTTTGTTTCACTTATTTATGGATTGCGCACGGGTTTCCGCATGGAATATCCGCTTATGTGTGTACACGGCCTAACTCTGCTTAATTTTTAGTAACATAGTTAACTTCCGCATAGAAAATTGGAAACGTTTGTGGAAGCAAGTTATCTGCCCACTTCATCAGTATCTTACTCTGATTGGAAACTTTCGCCATCCACCCAAACTCCATGAACAAGAAGAAAGAAGTCAATGACCATAATGATGGGATGATATATGATGATGACGATGATGATGGTGACTGATGATGATGATGATGGTGATGATGAGGAGGAGGAGGAGGAGGAGGAGGAGGAGGAGGCTAGAGGAGTTCGATTTTCCGTGAATTCCTTCAGTATTCGCCTTTGACATTGCTTCAAGGACTTAACGGTGGACCCTGACGGATGAGTTTTTGCAAGAAACACGTCGAGATCACCAGCAAGACAGCCTTTTCAAGGATCGGAACACTCACTTTGCTCTGGTTTCCTAGAAATTAAACCGTCGAAACGGCGATGCCTCCTTGACAGAGATGCCGGAGAGAGTAGCCATTTTGGATGGGGTAGGTGGAGGTCACTCATTGTGGTTGAAGCGTTTTCTATTTTTGTAGTGCATTTAAAAAAATTGGAGCCATGTCCTTTGTTGTAAGCGAAACTCATTTAGATAAACTGTACAAAAAAAAAAAAAAAAAGGGAAAACAAAAAGGCTTGTAATGCGAACATTTCGTGCAAACGATTTGATCTAAACGCAGGCGGCCATTAGAAAAGAGACGACAAACGCCTTCTCTTTGGGTGAAAGAATTTGACTTCCAGCACCTCCGCCAAGGAGGAATCGCCGATTTGACGGTTTAATTTATAGGACACCAGAGCAAAGTGAGTGTTCCGATCCTTGAAAAGGCTGTCTTTCTGGTGATCTCGATGTATTTCTTGCAAAAATTCATCCGTCAGGGTCCACACCTTTAAACTTGGACCATGCTGGCAATTTTCTGACTCCAACGCTCTACAACTGACACCCATAATTCTGATGACGACGCCAGCGGCTGGCCATTGGTCAATGGTAGTAGGGAAATTGTATATTATCAGAAAACTAGTTTTTAGTTCCGTTGACGTTGTGTGTGTTTTTCATCATAAAGTGATTGCATTATTAGTTAGCCTACTTATACAACATGACGCCAGCGACCCCTTGTGCGCGTGGGAAAGTGGCTAAAAATAGCGCCTGATGTCCATTGGCTAAAGTGGTCTGGGGTTATATTTAGAAATGGGAGCCATTACTTTTTATTCTCCTCCAGTTGTGAAAGGAGAGGAAGTAATGAGAGCAAGGGGAGATAGAAACTCGAGCGAGCGGTAAGGAGGAAGCTATTCCTGTTACCGTGCTGGGAATGTGAAGAATAAAAAGAATAATTAGTGCTGCCAATCAACGACTGTTCTTAATGTTTGATCTGCCTCCCCCGCGCCAGACGCCTTGGCGTGTACTCATGAGTGCGTCCTAAGGCTTCGGCACACGCTACCACAAATTAGTTGCTACAACCAGTGTTATACCCACGGACCTACATAAGTTCGTGGTTATACCACAAGTTGCAGTCAAAATCGCAGAGCTCGCGGCACACGCTGCAACTTTGATACGACCCCCTTGCAATCCTATGCTGAACCGACCACAGGTAGACTCAGAAATAGTGTTCTAAAATGTACGCAGACTACTTATATGTAAACTAAAATGCCAAAACTGACAGAAAATAGTGTACAGGTCAAAACGATGGTCAGTACCAGAGTCCGGTTTCGAGTAGGCCTACTTCTAAAAATTCGAACTGATCTACATCGATTGAAAATGACAACATGCTGTGCAAGAAATCAACTCCGCCGTTTTTCGACCGATTCGCTTCAAATTTGCTGTGAGCCCTCACGGGGCGATGGCAACGGCAACCGAGGCGGCCGTATCATTTGCGCGGTTTCGCAAATGCGCGAAACGCGCATCCGCCGGCCTCTCGGCGCCCGTATCTCCAGCGTTTCTGGGCCGATTGCCTTCGAATTTGGCAGGAAGATGACCGGGGCCGGGGACTATGCGTGTGCCAAACCGGAAGCGCATCCATTACTTAGGCGCATAACAGCAGCATGATGCAAAACGGGCCTTATAACTCCGCCGGTTTGCAACCGAATCGCGTCAAATTTGCTGTCAGGCTTGCTGTCACCGGGGCAAAGCCTGGCAGCAAATTTGCAGAAAATCGGGAGAGCGCGTCACTCTCAGAGCAGCGCCAACGGGAAACGGGGCTTTATAACTCTGCTGTTTCTTAACGAAATCGCTTCAAATTTGCTGTACTCAGCGTTACCAGTACTTGGCCTTACCGTTACTAGGCGTTACCGTTACTAGGGAGAGAGCATCACTCTCAGAGCAGCGCCAACGCGAAACGGGGCCTTATAACTCCACCGTTTCTTTACCAAATCGCTTCAAATTTGCTGTACTCAGCGTTACCAATACTTGGCATTATCGTTACTAGGCGTTACCGTTACTAGGCGTTACTGGTACTCGGCGTTGCGCTAGTCATTCATGATACAGTACTGCCCATTTCACGGCTTATTTGGAGTTTGGCCTCTTGGACAATGTCCCAATTTTTGTAATCGGGACACCCGGTTCCCAAATGCAGGGAAAATTACGAATTAATTCGATCAGTTTGCATTTTTCAGTTCGACGGTTTCACTCTGCCATTGTGACGCAAAAACCACGTGATACGAAACGACGCTCTGATTGGCTGCAACTCACAACTTGTTGCAAGTGGTGTCTCAAAAATAGGATCGTTTTCTATCGCCCTATAACCAACAGCTGCAACCTTACAGACTTGTTGTAGGTGGCATGCAACTGTTGCAACCACAAAGGTGCAGGCTGCAACTAGCAAAAGTTGCAGCGTGTGCCGAAGCCTTAATTAGAGTCAATACGGGTAGTAGTATGTAAATTAGGCTAAACAGCCACTCGTTTTGGGAGTTGAAGTCCAATGTACATACTACTAGTCTACTACCCGTGTTGACTGTCAAGGACGCACTCATGTTAACAGACAATGTGGCGGTACCATAGCCGATGAGGTTTAATCGAGGCGTGGTTGCCGCTACACCTATCTATATTGTTAAAAAATCGGGACTTTACTGGTGTTGCACTGCCTCCGGGCATTGCAGCCAGTATTGTTCCCACCATCTTTGTATTTACAAATGTCCCATATGTGTCTATGACCGAGAGGACGTAAAACATCATTTTCATCAGGACGCACTCGTGATTACACGCCCCTATGAGCATCATCATTATCATCACCACCTCCCTCCCCCTGTTCCTCTTTCTTTAACCGTCCAACCTCTTTCGTACAATTTATGTTTGTTACCAGACCCCTCATTCACCTTATCGTTCTGACACTTTTGCTGCATAAGCAAAACATAATTATGTATCATCGTTATTAAGATGAAGAGGGGGGGGGGGGGGGGGGGGGGTAAGGGGGGGGGGGGGGGGGGGGGGGGGTAAAGGCAGATTAGAAAACTGAAACAAAGGGCAGAAAAAGACGAAGATGTTTTGCGGGATGGGGGTGGAAGTGAGATGCGGAAGCAGAACCAGGAGGGAGGGGGGAGGGGCGTAGAGGAGGGGGTGGTCTTAATTGAAGCTGATTTTACTGAGAGGTAGCTTATGCCAATAGCTCTCTCTTGGGGCTAGTTTTACTGACATATTACTCTGGCTCTCTGGGTTGCAGCCTTGGGGCTAATAGTTTTACTGACAGATATTACTCAGGGTTGCAGCCTTGGGGCTAATAGTTTTACTGACATACTTTACTCTGACTCTCTCGGCTGCAGCCTTGGGGCTAATAGTATTACTGACAGATATTACTCTGGCTCTTTGGGTTGCAGCCTTGGGGCTAATAGTTTTACTGACCGATATTCCTCTGGCTCTATGGGCTGCAGCCTTGGGGCTAGCTTGACTGAGTGGTGGGCTATTTCACTGTTTCTGTGTACTAAAGCCTTTGGGCTAGTTTTACTTAGAAGTGCACAATTGCATGCGCTCTGTGCTGAAGCCTAGGGGCTAGTGTTACTGAGAGGTGGACTGTTGTACTGTTTCTATGTGTTGCAGCCTTGGGGCTAGTTTTACTGAGAGGCGGCTCACACATGTAACACCGATCCTGTGTGCCGTAGCCTCGATGATTTGGGTCATACTGCGATACTGCACTTCCTCGATCTGTGCTGTAACATTGGCAGTGGATGGGATAATTAGTTTTTTGAAGACCATCTACAATTCTGTTTGTTATTTTTTATTCTTTAACCCTTTCACCGCCAATGTCGCACTTTTGCACCACAATGGTTTAACACCCATGTCACTAAAAAGCATCAAATCAGGGCCTGTTATCTGAAGATCCTATTTTTGTAACTTGATTTTGGGAGGTAATAGGGGTAGGCCCTAATGTTATATATCTCACAGACGAATTAACAATATTGCAGATATTTATGTTCTCTAGCAAGGTAAGGTTAATGGTATTTTGGGCTGAAAATTGGCTGGCGGCGTAAGGGTTAATCAACTATCACCACTCCACTCCCTCATTCGTTCCTCTTAAAGGCACGCAGACGCGCCACGATTAAGTCCCTTGTTTGGGGTTTCTGGGTAGCTGTGACTCATATAGAAATGTCCCCATTGCTCTTTAAAATGATGTATCGCTTTGAATTTGGGGGCATTTGTATGGTAGTGAGACCTGGTCAAAACAAGATTTATGTCCAGCTATAAGAGGGAAAACACGTGAAACCCGTGATTTTGACACGTGATCTTGTGGGTCTTTAAGCATACATTCTTTCTAATTTCAACCCACTTATTTGTGTGCTGCTTATTCTTCTTTTTATCTTTTTCCTTTTTTCGTCTTTGCATAATGTAATCGTCTCAGCCTTGTACGGAAAGAAAACGAAACAAAGTAAGAACAAGGGAAATAAGCCCGAGCGGTGGGTTTGAACAGAGATGTCCACCCCCGTGGGGATACCGGGGGGGGGGGGTGGGGGTCTTTTGCATAAAATAGTTCCCCCACCTTCTGGAAGTTCTGTGCTTGTAACTTCTTCTAATCTGTCACTCTCTTTGACTCTGCCTTTTCCCTTTGCTTTCTGTCATCTACTATCTTTCTGCCTTACCGGTCCATTCTCCTGCCTTTTTTTTTTTTACGAAACACTTTCAAAAACATTTCCTCCTCCATCCGAAGTCGGACTTGCTGGGCCTAACTTTTTCTTAATGTGTATATTTGTTAGTTAGGCGCATGACGGCAGCATGACGCATCTGCGCTCATAATTGGCAGGAAACTGTCATAGCGATCGAAGAAGAAGAACAGAGATGTGTAGAGACTGGATACTCGGCTTCGCCAGCCAGCCAAGCGATTTGCCTCGTACGAAGTTGTGTTTGTCATGCGCGAGCAATCGTTTGGTACTGTTTACTTCCGGAAACGAAAGGTACAAGACG
>JAGGCT020001810.1:10000-25000 GCA_017654935.2 Phymorhynchus buccinoides
CCCAGTGTCACATGCTTGTGTTCTGTATGTGCAGTGCTGTTTGTATTATGTAAACTGGCACAGTTTTATATCAGTAGATGTGTATTTTCTCCCGTTCATCACTATTTGATGCGTTGATATGTTATAAAGCTTGAAGTAATGTGTAGGATTCCATTTTATTTATTTATTTTTACTGGACTTGAACAAAATCATAAATGCTGCTACCTACATTCATGAATCATTCATTTATCAATTTATTTTGTGTCTTGCCATGGAAAGTCTGGACATTATTTTAGTCTAAAGTATAACCGTTGTATTGCTAACCAGGTTATTGTTTCGTTGAATAGACAAGCCACGAACCCTGTGTATTGGCCACTGCAACTATGGTTATTAATGCCCTTGATGGCAAGAGTTAAGCCCTTGTTGGTCGCTATCCAAAAGGGCATTCACTCTTGCAAAAGGCAGGCATCCAGCGGCCACAAATAGGGTTATTGACGAGAGTTATTCCCTTGTTTGGTCAGTACTCAAGCATCTTCCCCCACCCACCCAGGGCATTCACTCTTGCAAAATGTGGTCGTTGCAGTGGCCATGTTTGCCTGCATGAATTGAATAAATCTTCCAGCAGAGATAGGTTGTAGCTCTGATAAGTCTCCTATAAGCTTCCCTATCTGGTACTAATTGTTGTTGTTGTTGTCATACCCTGGCTTAAAGACTCCAGGGATCATCCCAACAGCCGAAGCACTTGAACACTTTGTCACAAATGCACCAGCTAGGGATGAGAACATTACGTGCGTGACAGGTTTTTGATTACCCCGCCACGTGGGCATCCACACTCCGACTTCGGAGGATCTGGTACTGATAAAAACAGAGAGTTTAAGATTCTTGAACAGTCTTTGATCATTTAAACAAATGAACATGAATCTCACCGTTTTTTGTGTGCTTTGCCAAAATTAGTTGTTCTCTCTCTCTCTCTCTCTCTCTCTCTCTCTCTCTCTCTCTCTCTCTGGCGGCTCTCTCTCTCTTTCTCTTATTTTTGTCCCACTTGTTCTTGCCGTTGAAATGCTTTTTCTTTTTTTTGTAACCACCTCTATTATGGGTCAACGGCCTACTCATCAAGCCATTCAGACTCTCTCTCTCTCTCTCTCTCTCTCTCTCTCTCTCTCTCTCTCTCTCTCTCTCTCTCTCTCTCTCTCTCTCTCTGTGTGTGTGTGTGTGTATGTGTGTGTGTGTGTGTGTGTGTGTGTGTGTGTGTGTGTGTGTGTGTGTGTGAGTGTGTGTGTGTGTGTGTCTGCCTGTCTGTCTGCCTGTCTGTCTGTCTGTCTCATGTTGTTCCTTTCACATCTTCGGCCTTACTCCCTCCCACCTTACAACCCTACCTACACGCACACATTATGGTATGGCTGTTCCGTGAGATGACTTAAGTGGGTAGTCAGTCATAGGTAGATAGATGTTCGATAGTCAAAGGACCGTGACTTTTGAACAACAATTAAACAAGAAAGAAGCTGAAAGCACACCCCGCTAGAACCGTGGGAAAGTGAGGGGGTTCTTGGCATTCCCAGAGGGAATATTCATAGAGAAAATTGCCAACAAAACAAAAAAATAGGCCTGTGGGGGACTCGGAAAAAACAACACAGAATTAAAAAGGGTGAAAAGAAGAGAGTCGTTATCCTTGTGTGATTATAATCTTTGGGAATAGTTTTAATATCGTCGGTTATTATGTTAATTATTTAATAATTATTATTTAAAAAAAGAATGGGGGGAGGGGGGATCACAATGTAGGAAGTACGGTTAGTGCTTTATGGAGAGAGAGAGAGAGAGAGAGAGAGAGAGAGAGAGAGAGAGAGAGAGAGAGAGAGAGAGAGAGAGAGAGAGAGAGAGAGAGAGAGAGAGAGAGAGAGAGAGAGGGAGGGAGAGAGAGAGAGACAGATAGAGAGAGGGAGGGAGGAGAGAGAGAGAGAGAGAGAGAGATAGAGAGAGGGAGGGAGGAGAGAGAGAGAGAGAGAGAGAGAGAGAGAGAGAGAGAGAGAGAGAGAGAGAGACAGATAGAGAGGGAGGGAGAGAGAGAGAGAGAGAGAGAGAGAGAGAGAGAGAGAGAGAGAGAGAGAGAGACAGATGAGAGAGGGAGAGAGAGAGAGAGAGAGAGAGAGAGAGAGAGAGAGAGAGAGAGAGAGAGAGAGAGAGAGAGAGAGAGAGAGAGAGAGAGAGAGAGAGAGAGAGAGATTTACATATTCTGGAGGTAAACAATCGTAACACCCATATCAAAAGAATTGTATTCACCATCCCCCTTTAGTAAACGTTATCATAACGTTGATTGAGGAATACAGGCCGCACCCTTCACTCCACTCTCGTTTTCTTTTCCTAACCTCCCCCAACCATTCACAGATAAGTCAACATTTTACGCACGTTCTTCTACTTATCAATCAGCTCTGTCACTTTTACATTAATTCACACTCACGGACAATGTCACCTATCAGCCATTTCTGTATGAATGAAATATACCTATGGGCTACCTACCATGATCTGCCATGTTTATTCTAGCTCTCCGTGAAGACACGATACGTATAAAAGCGCTCTCGTTGAGATTTGTCCGCGGATGCGCGGATTTCCACGATTTGGGGTAGCCACTGGCCGCGGTTTTGGCACTGCCAGCCGCAGTTTGTACTTCATGAGGCAGCGCGATCTTATTCTCAAATGGTATTCTTAAACAGGTTGTTTTCATACTGCGTCTTCGGAAACAAAAAACCGCGGCCATGTTTGTTTTTTTCTTCCGAGTTTAGAGCTCTCTAGACATCTGCATCTGCATCCATAGTTGATAGGGCCACATCAACTCTGGAGTATTCTGATGCCTGACATTGTTAATATGCAAAACGCAACACATTATGCCGACACTTTTTTTGTATTACTGTAAACAGCACCCTTTCCATCTACCCCCACCCCCACTCCCTCCACCCGAAACCCTTGCCCCCACCTTCCACCCTCCAACCCAACCCACCCAACCCCATCCCACCCCCCAGGAAAGTACAGAAGAGTAAGATAGAATGCAGCTGGACTTGGCATCATGCTGGTTGCAAGCTGAACGTGCGCTGGCTGGCTAGGTCATCAAAATTTGGCGGGTGCTCTCCCCCAAGTTCGTTGATGATTATGCCCCGGTGTAGCCCTGTCAACTATATTATGCAGATGCAGATACTGTTACTTTCATATGCAGGGATCACTATGGTTAGCTGTGTTTTTGTTTCGCCATGCCAAGGATTATTAGTTAGGATCAGGATTAAAGTTATCTATTCTTTATTCTTCTCAGATTATTCTGCATCTACATGTAGGTGGAAAGCTCAATGAGACCCACCGAATCACTGGTACATGGATGCAACTCCCCAAATGAAAGGAAATGAAAGGCAGGGGTCCAGGGACCCATGACCCCGGCAGGGTACAGGGGCAGAGCCCCATCGGACGATTCAGGGGGGCAAGTTAAGAGAGAAATATTGAGATAGACAGAGTGTTAAAATGATAGACATAGACAGTAGTTTGATAAGCCTTGTGAAATTATTACATTGCCTTTTTAAGCTTCCAAGATAGAACAACCAAGTTCAAAACACCCCAAATCGCTTGTGGTCAATTTTTGGGGGGATACAAAAAAACAAAAAACCTGAAGTTCAGTTTCTGATAACATTCAAAATACTGAAATCAGTGTAGAAATGAAAGAGTAGCACCCATGCTGGTATGCATTTTATTTCAGTATTTTCAGTATGTTGCTGTAAACCCCATGTACCAATTCACCCTTTCATGCGTGTTTTCCTAAATAAAAGGCGCCGTCTTTGTTTACACCAAACCTACATCATGTTAACTCGGCTGGGTAAAAAATCAAAGGTGAAACGGACAAGACAGCCTACATAATCAACAACTATTACGAAGCCTGGGCTGCAATCTCAACGTCGGGTTGACTTTAAAAGGCGAAACACAGGTAACTTGAATTTACCACCGCCAGACATGAGAAAACCCCTTGACCCTGTTAAGGGTTAAGAACTGGATCACGTGTGCATTTCATCCCGGGGCTTAGAAGGTAGAATCCTAACACAAAAACACTAGTATGCCCTTAGCGTAGACAAACTCGATCTAGGTGGAGAAGTTGAACTGGGCTGAGGTGGATCGGGGTGGGGGGTGGGGGTGGGGGGTTACAGGGGTTCTGCACCTCCACCCCCCCCAAAAAAAAAAAAAGAAGAAAAAAAGGAGAAATGTAATTCCACGCCATAAGACATACGGTTCTGATCTCCGGCTTAAAAAAAAAAAATGTAATTAAAAAAACTCCACGCCATAAGTTTAGCTTATTCTCCCAGGAGGCCTTCGTTGTGTCACAATGCTGCTCACGGAAGTCATCCTTTCAGATTTTTCAGTTATTAGGTAACGGGGTGTTTTTTTCTGGTGTATTTGACAGTTTAAAGTTTGGGTTAGGGTTGGGGATAGGGTTAGGGTCAGTTTAGTGTTAGTTCGAAAGGCTAAGCGATGCAAATTCTAAGCATTGTCACGTGACTGACGTCATTTTCCATATTTGGAGGACTTTCGGTGCAGTATTAAACGTGTCATTGTATCTTTTACATTGAAAATCATCGTCAGCTTCGGGGGGGGGGGGGGGGGGGGGCGACCCCTTCCCCCCTTCCCACAACCAACCACATGGACCCCCCTCCCTTCCATGACTTAGTGATCCGCCCCTGTTGGGATCTTTTCTTTTCATTTTAGGAAGAGGAAGTGGAAAGTTGAGAAGCGAAGACCTTTTGCCGCCAAAATACATCTCTGTTGATCCTAGGATCCTGCGCCACCGGATGCCGTGACTTTTTGCCGTTTCCCTGACTGAAGATTGAAGAAAAGGGCACACGGGAGACAACCCATTCAGAGTCTGTGTGTGTACAGGGATGAAGGAGGTCACGGTGAGAGGTGAGAGACCGACCGACTTGGTCAAAAGGTGAATGACCTGCTCTCCCCTGCCTACCTTCCCCTTTGTTTCTGCATCCTGATTGATATCTTAGAAAGTGTGTGTGCGTGGGGGGGGGGTTACTGAATTAATGAACAAGGTTTTTCATGAAAATCTGGTAAATAATCTTGCACATGACTCACAGGCTTTATTCAAGTCACTGAATTTGCTTTGGACAAGTTGGAAATGATTTTGCTGGAGACAAATCAATGATCATAATCTTGTTCTAATCGTATGTCAGAAAAAAACATTAATTTTTCTTCAGTGTCCAGGAAGTTCTTCAAATGCGGGATGCTACTTCCCTCATGCTATCTCGTCTTGACTATTGTAATGCTCTTCTTTCTGGCCTGTCAGTCTCTTCTCTGTCTTGTCTCCAGCGTATTCAAAACACAGCTGCTCGTACGTCTTGTCCTCAGGAAGGAAAAGTTTGATCTTGTTAGCTCTCTTCTCCGTTCTTTGCACTGGCTACCTGTTGCAGACAGAATTGATTATAAACACTCTTTGCTATAAATCTATCCATCAAGCTGCTCCATTTTACCTCTGCCACAAAAAATGTTCCCCCCTCCCCCCTGCATTTCTCGGTTAATTGTATTTTTCCGTTTTTGCCTTTCTTACCATACATAAAGCTGTATTTTAAGAACATTTTCAGCTAATTCTCTTTTTGGAATACTAACCCTAACCCTAACCCTAGCCCTAAGCCTACCCCTACCCCTACTATGTACTGCAGTACACCGCGATTTGTCACAGTTGTGGTTCGTTGCGTTTTTCCGTTTTATAGGGTGGAGGGTAGGGTTAGGGTTAGGGATAGGGTTAGTATTCCAAAAAGGTTATTAGCTAAAAAAGGTTCCTAAAATACAGCTTTATGTATGGTAAGAAAGGCAAAAACGGAAAAATACAATTAACCGAGAAATGTAGGGGGGGTGGCACATCTTGACCTTTACCCACAATATTTCAATGTATACGCCAGCTCGCATATTACGTTCAGTTTCTCCAGATTCCTAGGTATTAGCTTTCAACTGTCGGTCGGTGGTCTTTTGTTGTTTCAGGACCCTATAGTAGCCTATGTGATCTCCCTTTCAATGTTTGCATGATCATGATCTGATGATGGTGGCTGTCTTCTCATTCACAACCCCACCCCACCCCCCTCACTGAGATGGATTGTCAAATACAGGAATTAATTTATGTTCATCTAAAGCCTGTGAAGTCAGATTTTAAATTGAATTGTGTATCTTGGCAAATATTTGCACAGCATCATCATCTCTCTGTCTCTCTCTCTCTCTGTCTTTATTTATTTTATTTAAGAAAATTTATATAGCGCTTCACCTTTAAGCTCTAAGCGCTTTACAATTGCCCTAAAATTATTCATATTAAAAACAACCGCTTACATACCTCCACACTATCCTTCACATTCTTACACACACACACATACACACACACACACACACACACACACACACACACACACACACACACACACACACACACACACACACACACACACACACACACACACACAAAGAAATATGTACATATTAAATTAAATATAAATAAAATACATATACATAATAAAATAACAATTTACAATCAGATTAAATTTTCAATTTACATAAACAAGTTACACATTCACAATGACCGCAAAAGTAAAGTATACATATAGGTACACACAAGGTTCACAAACATTCAAAAATAGAGAAACACGCTCATAAAAGCAAATTAAGACATACTCGTATTCACCGCACTCACGGGTTAAAACCCGACTGTCTCTCTCTCTCTCTCTCTCTCTCTCTCTCTCTCTTTCTCTAGCAGGTCCCTCTAGATTGTAAGCCTACGTGTTCAGTTTGGTATTTGTTGTCTCTACAAGGACCCATTTATTTATTTATTAAGAAGAGAATAAGGCATTGCCCAAAATCTCTATCCTTGGAAAATACATGTGTTCCCTCTCTCAACTCTCTTGTTCTTCTTGTTCTTTTTTCTTAAGGGGGTGGGGTGGGTCATTAGAGAAGGTGCACCGTTAGTCATTTGTTTCTCCTCTGTCTTGCACATTACAGAGGAGACGTGAATTTCCTGCCCTGCACGCCTTCTGTTCGCTGCTTTAATTATCTACATCGCACACCCTGCTGCTGGAAATCTGGAACTCGGTTAGATAACCACCACCACCACCACCACGACCCTCCTCGTTCTCTTTTTCTTCCATCTCCTCCTTTATTACACATTTCATGTTCACCATCACCCATTTCTGTCTCTCCCAATCTCCTTTCCAGCCTTCCTCCCCCCAAAAAAAAATAATAAAGAAAATTTAAGACTAGTATTTTGTTACTTTTCTTTTGAAATTAATTGCACAGTCTATCTAGACCATCCCCGAACCCCATGATCTTTGTTTTCTTAGGTCAATATTCCCGCTATACAAATGACGTCGTCATTTCCCCCTAAATCATATTGCTGCCTCCAGCAATCTAAATCATAGCAGGGTGACCGTAAAATAATTACAACCCAGAATAGTAAAAAGTGTCATAATTATCAAGCTACCATTTTGATTTTTCGGTTTTTTAAAGAAGATTCAATGCATGAAAGATTACAGCAATTTGGGGGTTTTCAAGATTTGTGTATTATGCTTCAGAAATTTCCATGGAACCACATTTTCACA
Source organism: Phymorhynchus buccinoides (assembly GCA_017654935.2). Classification (NCBI taxonomy): domain Eukaryota; kingdom Metazoa; phylum Mollusca; class Gastropoda; order Neogastropoda; family Raphitomidae; genus Phymorhynchus; species Phymorhynchus buccinoides. Next base: position 17,587 of record JAGGCT020001810.1, read on the forward strand.
GAATGCCTTTTTAGAGGCTCAAAACGCTTTTGCAATGTCAATGTTTTCGTATGCTATTTCAATTTGTGCTGAATCCGGACCATTTTTGTGTTCATATGTGGTCTCAATAAGTTGGGGTATGTTGTAGAGTCTTGCATCCCAATTCTCCGGCCCAAAAAAGACGATCATTAAAAAAAAGTATATATAAAAAACAAAAAAACCGTGCAGCTTTTAGGCAATTGAATAGTTCTGCCAATGTGTTCAAAAAGGGGCTTTTCTTCAAATGCGTTGCCATGGAAACTGTTCTTTTCTGGAGCTCTTCGATGCATCTTGGAGTTGTAACCTTTCAAGCAATGAATCTTCTTCCTACATCTGAAGATTTGTTGTTGGTCAATAATAAAAAATAAAAAAATTTAAACCAAGAGTGATGTTGAAGTTTGGATTGTTACAAGAATAGATGGGGAACTTGAATAGAAGTAAGGTTGGGATAAAGGTTGCAGTGAGAAAGCTAAGGAGACTAGGGCTGGGGAGGGGGCGCGTATAAAACGATTTCTCAAGTTAGTTTCTTATCTTTTCTCAGTACGTCAGCAAGTTATATGAGACTGAGACAGAGACAGAGGGGCAGGTTAAGCTAAACACGTTGCATACCAACATAATAACGGCTTAACCTTTAGTTTTATCACTGTGGCCTTTTTTTCGCTGTGAACCCGCCCCCCGCCCTTTATCCAAACGCCACTTTTCCTCACTAACAACACCACCCAGTCCCCCACCCCAGTCCCAAACATCCCAAATCCCATTCACCTTTATTCTTCCAGTCCATGCCTATGTCGTCTGCTCTACTGACCCACTTACCTCCCTTGTGTCTGACTCACATTCTGCTACGCTACATACGATTCGCTTCCAACGCAATGCGATTTGTAGCTATCCGAGTCATGATTCGCGTGAAATTCGTGTTTTGAGTAATAAATATAGCGCGAAAGTAGTAGAATTATTTTCAGACGGAAGAATTTCACGCGAATAACGACTTAACTCGCATCATCACAATCGCATCGCATTGACATGAGGGAAATTGGATAAGCTGAGACAGCTTTTTTACACCATGCCCTCAGGCAAAACATGACAAGGGCCAAAAAAAAAAAATCCAAAATAATCATAAACATGCAAAAAAGTTCGAATCGTATGTAGTGTAGCAGACTCTTTGTTTCCCCCGCCCCCACTCTCGTCCCACCCCCTACCCTCATCCCTTGTCCCTATCACAGCTCCTTGTTACCATTTACGTCATAGATTGTGCGCACTGCACTTGATTGCAGCTGTTAGTGCTACTGCACTCTTATCTGTTCAAGTTGGCAGCTCAGCAAAGTTAGACGGGGGTTGCATTGGAAATTAGAATGCAAAATGGAGTGGAAATTAGATTTGTGTGCGTGTGCGCCGTGTGTGTGCAGGACCGGATCACAGACTTTTGAAGGGGGGGTGCTTGAAACTTTTTTTAGGCCGGGGTCCAGGGGCCGCCTAGGCCCCGGTGGGGTCCGGGGGCAAAGCCCTGGAGGGGGGTCCAGGGGGGCGAATCCCCCCGGCCGAAAACGAGTTTTCAACGGCAGCGATTTAATGCTCCAAAAAAAAAGAGATGATTTTGACCAAAAAAACAGATGCTTGTGGAAAAAGAAAAGATCATCTAACCCTAACCCTATCCCTAACTCTAACCCTAGGGGAAGACGGGGTAAAAAGCGCATGGGCGGGTAAGAAGCCCACCCCAATTATCTCATGAAATAAAGAAAATTTCAGTCAAATTTGCCCATGAGACGAATGCTAGACATTAACGCTCGTCTCATGGGCAAAATGAGACTGAAATTTGCTTCATTTCATGAGATAATTGGGGTGGGCTTCTTACCCGCCCATGCGCTTTTTACCCCGTCTTCCCCTATCCCTAACCACGGAAAGAACCAAGAAATAGAGCAGGAGGGTGTAAATCTACATATTTGCCGATAAATCGATGTACAAAGCCATGCACTTATACTATTTTTTTGCTGGAACCATTCCTTTTTTGGGTTGATAAATTTTAAGTCGTTTTCAACATTTTAAAACTATTTTGTGGCATCTCCTGTGAGCTCAGAACAGAACTTCTTAAGAGCGCGCGCGTGTGTGTGTGTGTGTGTGTGTGTGTGTGTTTCTTTTAAACTTCCGAGCTTGTGTAAATTGGAAATTATAGCATTTTGCTGAGAGGGTCGTTTGCGTCATTGAATGACAACTGCACAGAGAGAGAGAGAGAGAGAGAGAGAGAGAGGAGAGAGAGAGAGAGAGAGAGAGAGAGAGAGAGAGAGAATATAATCTCAAGAAGGCGTGCAATGACGGTATATATAACTACCTTCCTTGAGGCGTGGGTGTCAAAGAGAGTGGGACACGAAGAGTGAGAACAAGAGTGGCAGGGGGGGGGGGGGGGGGTGGCGGTGAAGGGGGGGGGTGAAGGAAACTTGCTGTATCAACCCAAAAGTGCGAATTGTCTCAAAACATTTTGGGAGTTGCAGCATTTGTATGGAAGACAGCCCATAAAATAGAAATAGCCTGTTTCTAAGGCAAGCAAGCAAACATAATATAAACGTTTTCCTGAAAAGTTGTGTCGATACATGTATGTGTCTTTAGCTTATATAACTTGTCTTTTTGGTAAAATGACATATCGTGCGTTGTACAAACATCACGGAGAATTCTGCCAATTAATATTCATTTATTTATGTTCAGTAGCTTTGACCGATGATCTGAACATCTTTCTTTGTTTTTTTTAAAAATGGACCTCATTTCGGTAGTCCTCATTTGGCCACATTTACGCTTATTTTCATTAGGATCAGTTCAGTTGTTTTCCCTCTGACATTTTGGGCACATTTTTTATTTAGAGACGTAGGTGAAGACGGGGTAAGAAGCCCATGCCAATTATCTCATGAAATAAAGCAAATTTCAGTCACATTTTGCCCATGAGACGAGTGTTCTCATGGGCAAAATGTGACTGAAATTTGCTTTATTTCATGAGATAATTGGCATGGGCTTCTTACCCGCCCATGGGCTTTTTACCCCGTCTTAACCCTAGGGGAAGACGGGGTAAAAAGCGCATGGGCGGGTAAGAAGCCCACCCCAATTATCTCATGAAATAAAGAAAATGTCAGTCAAATTTGCCCATGAGACGAATGCTAGACATTCACGCTCGTCTCATGGGCAAAATGAGACTGAAATTTGCTTCATTTCATGAGATAATTGGGGTGGGCTTCTTACCCGCCCATGCGCTTTTTACCCCGTCTTCCCCTACAGATAGAGAAACGCACAGGCCTTCGTCAAATTCTACTCACAAATGAATGAATGCTGAAGGTTTTATCACTAAAGGCATCACTGAGTCATCACTAGAAAGTGGGGCAACAGGTGGATGCCTCGTGCTTCTATACGGGGAGCTGGACGCCCCCCGCCCCCTTCACGAGTCTCTCCTCATGGGGATACCGGGGGTCTTTCAGTACAAATAGTTCCCCCACCTTCTGGAAGTTCTGTGCTTATAGTAACTTCCTCTAATTCTATCGCTCTCTTTGACTGTTCCTTTTCTTACTATCATTTGCCATTTTTCTTACTTATTGGTCCATTCATCTGCCCCCCCCCCCCCCCCCCCATCTTCCAAATTGTTTTCTGCTTTGAGAGCTCCTCCAAAATCCGAATGTGTTAGCTGAATGCAGCGGGGAGACCAGTGGCAACAGAAAACCGGATGTGGCAACAGAAATGTATAATAAATATACGTACCTTATCCATTAGGGGAAGACGGGGTAAAAAGCGCATGGGCGTGTAAGAAGCCCACCCCAATTATCTCATGAAATGAAGCAAATTTCAGTCTCATTTTGCCCATGAGACGAGCGTTAATGTCTAGCATTCGTCTCATGGGTAAGTTTGACTGAAATGTTCTTTATTTCATGAGATAATTGGGGTGGGCTTCTTACCCGCCCATGCGCTTTTTACCCCGTCTTCCCCTATGACCATATGGCTGGGAATGCAAAAGAAGAAGATCACTAGATTAGAAAGTTTTATAGCGGATGCGTACGCGGTTTTCGTGCCTTCCACGTTTGCCTCAAAGCAAAACTAGAACATGAAATAGAATGTTGAACCCATGTTTTAGCGCTAAAACAAATCTCTCTCTCTCTCTCTCTCTCTCTCTCTCTCTCTCTCTCTCTCTCTCTCTCTCTCTCTGTCTGTCTGTCTGTCTGTCTCTCTCTCTCTCCCCCCCCTCCCCCCCCCCCCCCTCTCTCTCTCTCTCTCTCTCTCTCTCTCTCTCTCTCTCTCTCTCTCTCTCTCTCTCTCTCTCTCTCTCTCTCTCAGCATAATGCATTACACAGGTTTTGAAACTGACAGTAGTTTGGCCCCGAAGAGTCATTTCTTCATCATCTACGAACTGAATTATGGGACAGGCAAAAAAATAAAGTTTCAGTTTCAGTTGCAACATCTCGGTGGCAAAGATCATAAATTGTCTTGGACCTCAACAAAGAAAGTAGGCCCACTACAGCTGTTTGGGGTCTTCTCATAATATACTGGTCTCCAAAATTTAAGGGCCGGAAGAACGATCTTCTCTCTTCTGTCTTGGAGGCATGCTTATTGAGAGCTCTGGTTGCCGCCCTTAAATACACATTCGTGTCTAACTTTTGCTCAGCAGTGTTCACTACAGTCATGCCTTGCACGTGCAATAGGCAAGAAACCTGCATCAGCCCTGATTCTTCAGCGAAAAGAGGCCAAACTTTCGTGAAATTCTCGTGAATTTGCCACATTTTAAGCGTACCTGAAAACGTTGTTGCTGTACTGCAATGTCTGCAAAACTGGTTCAGGCACGTGCCACAGGAAGGAAGGTTATTGAGTAGCCTAAGTTTTGCCATTTTCTTCATTGTTGTCTTAGTGTACAATAAATAGATATCAAGCTACTGAAAACAGAAGCCGGCCCTTAACTTTTGGAGACCAGTATACAACACAAGCTTTCCCCCACCCACCCCTCAAAAAAGGGGAGCGACCCATATGTGCAACTGCAGTCGTAAGGCTATCCGACTGTAGAATTTTTGATGCATGATTCTCGTAAAACAACTGTTTAAATGAATCTGGTGAAATCCTACTAGTTTTGTTCACTGTATGTGTAGTCCCCCGTGCACCAATCTGATGGAATATCTGTATTTGTGCATCAGACATTTGATCCAGGTTCGTGTAGTGGGGTCTGCATGAAAATAGTGAACGAAAATAGCAGGATTTCATCGGATTTGTTACATAGTCATTACTATTTCATCAGAGTCATTCCTCATAGACGTCGTCACCGTTGGATAGTCGCACTACTGAAATTGGACGTGTGAATCGGTCGGTCCCGTTTGTGTCTGTTCAAGAAAGATTCATAGGGCATTTGCCACGAGTGTTCGTTCTCTATACTAGACTACTAATTTGCCCGTGCTCGTTCTGCCCGAGTTACGCTGACCTTTCTAATTCAACTCTCTAAATTCAACTCAGTGAAATTCAAGGTCGCCGACACGCGGCAAATGCCCTAGATAGAGTGGGACGGGGGGGGGGGGGGGGGGGGGGGGGGTTTGGGGGGGTGGGGGGGGGGGGGGGGGGGGGGGGGGGTGGGTGGGGGGGGGGGGTGGGGGGGGGGGGGGGGGGGGGGGGGGGGGGGGGGGGGGGGGGGGGGGGGGGGGGGGGGGGGGGGGGGGGGGGGGGGGGGGGGGGGGGGGGGGGGGGGGGGGGGACTTCAGAGGCAGCACTGCGGGTACGTGATGTAAACCATGCGATATACACGAACAAAGACAAAGCATTCACATCCGTAGTCTTCTTATTATTCTATCCTTCTTCGTCGATAGCTCAGTCTCTCTTTGGGGCCCACGATCATTTAAATGATCATTCTGGCACCCTCAGGGGGGAAAAAGACTGAAAAAAGGGGGGTCGGTTCCATTTGATACTGGGTTTTAGGCTGCTGCATAGATAGAGGCGTTTAGATTTAGTGACCCAACCAGCTCACGCCCGCGGTGATTGGGTTTCTTCTTCTTCTTCTTCTTCTGCGTTCCCGGGCCATAAGGCCACAATGGATACTTATGTGTCCGTTTTCCAGTTTTCACTGGTGTCCTCGTTGCATTCAGCCGACACATTCCGATTTCGGAGGAGCTTAAAAGAGAAAACTATAAAGGAAGATTTTTTTTGGGGGGATAAGGCAGGAGAATGGGCCAAAAGTCAGAAAGACAGTAGATGACTCAAAGTAAGGGAAAAGGCAGTCAAAGAGGGCTGATCGAGTTTGAGCGTGATGCCACGTCCTGGAAACAGGGTGTGATTGATGATTCACCTGCACTGCTGAACACTAGGTATGACAGCAGTGAAGGAGCAGAAGTCGTCCTGCCGCAGATCATTCCACTCCCTGATGGTCCTTGGGAGGAATGCGTTGGGTCGATATTTAGTGCGGTATTTGGTCATCTTTTGGCTGTGGCCACGTCGCTGCCGAGGAGGAAGAGACTCCAGCTTGGATTGGAGGCTGGGGCAGTGCACAGCGCCGGTGTTTATCCTGTACAGCATGGAGAGAGAGCCTGGTCCTCTGCCGTCTGTTCTCCAGAGAGTCCCAGCCCAGGTTCTCCAGCATGGTGTTCACACTGGACGTTGGTCTGAACTGGTTGAGCACAAAGCGCGCTACTCTGCGCTGGACTGCTTCCAGCTTTCCAATGTTCTCCTCTGTGTATGGGTCCCAGACAGGGACGCACAAAGACTTTATAAGCACGCTCCTTGACACTGCTGCTACTGATCTTTAAAGGTGGACCCTGACGGATGAGTTTTTGCAAGAAGCACGTCGAGATCACTATGAAAACACCATTTACAGAGATCGCAACACTCACTTTGCTCTGGTTTCATAGAAATCAAACCGTCAAGTCGGCGATTCCTCCTTGGCGGAGGTGCTGGAAGTCAAATTCTTTCACTCAAAGAGAAGCTTTTTTATTTATTTTTTTAACATTTTATGCAGTTTATCTAAAAGAGTTTTGCTCACAACAAAGGAAATAGTTTCATTTTTTTGTTACTGCACTACAAAAAAGAAAAAGCTTAATCCACAATGGGTTTGGCCCCCACCCACCCCATCCAAAATGTCTTCTCTCTACGGCACCTCCGCCAACTGAGGAGGAATCGCCGTTTTGACTTCTAGGAAACCAGAGCAAAGTGAGTGTTCCGATCTTTGAAAAGGCTGTCTTTCTGGTGATCTCAACGTGTTCCTCGCAAAAACTCATCCGTCAGGGTCCACCTTTAAGTTCCGTCTGAGGAATCCCAGGGTTTGGCGCGGATGGTGTTGACGTGGCTGTCCCAGGCGATCTCGCTGTTGATGTTGACACCGAGATATTTGACTTCCCTGACATCCTCAAGAGTGTGCCCGTGCAGGACATGCCGTATGAGTGCAGATGCATCATGCTGCCGATAT
>JAGGCT020001811.1:0-25000 GCA_017654935.2 Phymorhynchus buccinoides
AAATCAGCCCCCAAAAGGTCGTAATACTATAGGGAGGTGGATACTCACTAGTCCAGATTTCAGCGGATATGAAGGGGGAAAAAATTAGCGAAAAAAATGTTGGGTCACACCTTTACTAGAGGGAGTCTTAAGCCAAGGCAAAAAAATAAATTTTTGTTTCCGGTTTCCTGACTGACCCTAGTTTATTGCCGCCAACCCTAAACTTTTTTTGATGAATAAAGGAAAAAGAAAAAAACGAAACTAAGTTGAGCAGACGATCCAAGGGAAGCAACCAATGCACTCGGCGCAGTCAAGAACCGTTACTCGCGCAGACTTTTGTGACCCTATATCCGCCGACAAAATGGCGGGCGCTAGACACGCGATTGCAGTTTCAATGCCAATGTGATAAATATATTCACACACATAGACCGAACACAAATGTTTAAAATAAAAATTTTAAAAAGCCTACCTACCTACCCTGTTTTTTTAAACTGATGAAACCCCAAACAGACTTCTTCTTTTTTTCGGGGGGGGGGGGGGGGGGGGGGGGGGCTAATAGGGAAGATCTTATTAGAGAGGCTCCACTGTATATAATATGGTTGTGTGTGGGGGGGAGGTCACTGAGATTGTCACACTGACATGTTCAACTTCATCAAATATACTTTATATAGCAAAAGGAGCAAAAAGCAGGCAACAGAAGGAGCAAAAAAACATCAAGATCAAAATAAAAACAATACTTCCCCTCTACAGTCCAACGCGTAAATGATACAACAAATTTGAAACCAAAGAGCAAGGCTGTGAACAGCCTGCACTTGTCGTGTAGGTGTGTGTTTGTTGTATGTTCCAGTGACGTTGCAGTCTCTTTCAGTTGTTTTTTTATCTATGTTATGGTTAACAGGATGAGGTATGTTACTCCGCATATACAGTGGAGCCTCCCTTATAAGACTCCCTCCCACATAAGACCTACTTCTCTGAGACATTGCCCTTCTTTGTAAGTATTAAAATTACTTCCTTTATAAGACCCCTCTCTTAACCTTATAAGACCTCATTTTGGATGATTTTTGAAGATCCTATAAGGGAGGTTCCACAGTACTTGTCTGTGACTACAATTTACTATAGTGTAAGAGGACCATACATATTTATGCATACATGCATATTCCTCACAAAATTCAAATCTCTCTCTCTCTCTCTTTTTTATTTCAGGACGTGTGTCAGACAGCTCAGTGAGTTGGATTTTTGGAGAGAAACCCTCTGCTGTCCTCACACAGTGGTCGCAGTTTGACAAGACGTTGAAGCATTTCTCAACCAGCAGCCAAGGAGGTGCCACTCACGTAAGGAAGCAACAGGTATTTTTCGGATCATTAGGCGCTGCTGTGTACAACTACAAGGCGAATAGGGCAATTTTCAAGAAAAATCTGAAGGAAAAAAAAAAGTAAAAGGCGCCCTCGTTTGTAAGGCGATACACACCTCGCAAAAGAAAGTCGAAGTTTGAAGCCCGTACACGTCCTGTAAATGCTTACCGACCGCCATTACTGCTGTCATAGATGAGAGTTGTCTCCCTTCTCAAATAATCGAACTTCGGTTTTTGCGACTTCCGATTGCTGTGTTTGGACTTTTCTTCACGAAAACTGGTATAATTATGGCATTTTAAGCTCTACAACAATGCTTTTTACATTCAATGAAGGCTTATGGCATCTGTTGGACAGTATCTCTGATGATATTAGGGATTTTGAAGCATTTTAACGTGAGTATTCGTCGTATCGGCGGCTCGTTACCACTTTTGATGTGACTCACTGTAGACTGTACTGAGTACGGCAATCGTTGCCTCTCTTCTCACGATTTAGTTCACTAATAGGGCGCCCTCGTTTATTAGGCGCATAGGTCGAAATTGGAGGAAAAAATATCGCCTTATAACCCGAAAATTATGGTACATGTATTTGGTATTTTTTGTATTTGCTATATTCTAGTCGCGGAGACTTATCTCTGTGAAATTTGGGTTGCTCCCATCTGGAAAGCTCATTGCCACAAGCTCGGCACTACCTTTTCATTGGGGGGGAGCTGATTTACTTGGATAAACTAGTTATCAATTTCGTCATACCAGGCAGTGGGATTTCTCCCTTCTGTTACTGACTTTTAACTGAAGTGGGATTTTTACGCACGTAAAGCGCACAGGGCAGACTAGCTTTAACTTTTAAGTAAGTCCCCATCCGAAGGACTTGACATTCAGTTTGATTTTCCCGTCGAACTAAAAAGAAAGGGTGAGGCCAGGATTCATTTGAAACCCGGGCCACTCACGCGATCGAGTTGGAAGGTGAACCTCTTCACCATTCTACGACTTCTTTTCCATGCCATCTTGCTTATAAACCGAGTTGCTTGAATTTTATTTTACTTGTACTATGCTTAACAGGAGTTCCAGAAGAGATACCAAAATTGAAGATTTTTCTTCTTCATATTTATTTTCAAAAGTAATTTATAAACCATCAGAATGATTTTGTCATAATTGTTTTTCACTATAAACTTTTTCATCACCTTATACTAGTATAAATATATAAAAAAAATATATAACTAAAACTGATCAGCTTTAAAACCTTGTTAGGATTTTGTTTATAATGATCTATGATCTGTGTAAACAAAACTTGCCAAACTTTTTTTTATTGATTTTGTCTTGTGTTTATGTTTTCTTTAAATGTGCTATTTTTATTTTCCAAATCAAAAGGATTTTTTTTTTGGAAACACATCTACCCTACCCCATCTATGTGTGTGTGTGTGTGTGTGTATGTGTGTGAGAGACGGCATCAAATGGTGTCCACATATCACAGACATCAATAAGAAGGCAAACAAGACCCTCGGCTTTCTGAGACGAAATCTCAAGACAACGAACAAACACCTTGAAAAAATCCAAAGGAGGAGCGCTCGCTGGGTGGCAAATAGATACAGGCAAACCTCCAGTGTCGACGAGATCCTGACATCACTGGAATGGCCAACCCTAGAGGAACGAAGAAAGAACAAAAGGCTGGAGATGCTTTTCAAGTTCCAGACAGGCCTCGCTGTGATCAACTCTGCCTACCTGCCATCACCATCAGGCACAAGGAAAGCCACCAAGCAGAAGTCCTTTTTCCCTCAGACAATTCCTGACTGGAACATGCTCCCCCAGGACGCTGTGGAAGCTGAGACCTTGGATCTCTTCAGGTCCAGGCTTGGCTCCCCAAACTGATTTCCAAACCTTCACGCCCCCCTCCCCCCTCACACCCCCCCCCCCCCTCCCCTTGCTGCCCCCTCTGTTTTGCTTTTGCCTCTTCTGGTCTGGCGACTGTGGGCCTGGCCCAGCGTTAGGCTGGGTTGGGGCTGGACTAGGTCCCCAGCTTGCTGGGGGCTGAAAAGCATTGTGCCTGTCCGGCAGCTCCACTAATGCTGGGCGTATCAGACTAGGAACACTGACCCTAACCCCCCCCCCCCCCCCCCCACCCCTTCCTACCATACATAGCCCCTCACCCACCCTTTTTTTTCTTTTTAAAAAAAAAAAATTACACTTTATTATTTATTTATTTACTTCTATTATCTATCTGTTATTTGTTCCTTTCTTTCTGCTGTGTCTCGGCGCTGCGTGGTGACCTCTATTTTTTTTTCTCTCCCATTATATCAGCAAATATCTTCAACCTGATGAAGTTGGCTGATTGACCTGAGAGAGAGAGAGAGAGAGAGAGAGAGAGAGAGAGAGAGAGAGATCTATTAACAAAGATTTATTCAACTTTTTCACAGAAATCTATGAGGGAAGACCCGTCAGATCAGCCCTCAGCAGTCTACAGCACAGTACAGTCCATGCCTGACAACACTTCATTGATGTGTCTGAACATAAGGGATAAATGTCAGCATTGTTCTGCCGCCTTTGTGCTGGTGAGCTATTTCCGCCTGGCGTCAGTTCATGGAGAGAAACTGCAGACGGCGTTACCTGCTGGGTCCTCCACACCAGACTCTGACAGATGGGACGCTGATCAATGTAGCAGCACAGACTTAGATGAGGGGCTAGACAGCCGCAAGAAGAGAAAGACACGGAAAGCACAAAAGAAAGTTGACGATAAAGATTCTGGTGTCAAGGTTGAAAAAAAGAAGAGTAGAGACCATGTTTGTGAGGTTTGCGAAAAGTCTTTCTTTTGCAAGACAAGCCTGAAATCGCACAAATTGATTCACAGTGGTGTGAAGTCGTTTCTGTGTGAGGTCTGCGGAATGGCTTTTCGCTGGTCTGGAGACCTGAGGAACCATAAATTGAAGCATATCGACCACAAGCCATTTGAGTGTGACATGTGCGATAAGAGTTTTAAAAGAGCGGGTTGCTTAAAACTTCATAAAGCGATGCATAACAATTTTAAGTCATTTGTCTGTGATGTGTGTGGTAGGGGTTTCAACCGCAGTGGCGATTTGAAGTGTCACAAGCTCATACACAGTGGTCATAAACCTTTTGTGTGTGACCTGTGTAGCAAAAGGTTTTATCGGTCTAATCATCTGACTCTTCATAAGAGAACGCACACTGGGGAGAGGCCTTACAAGTGCCCACACTGTCACAGGGAGTTTATTCAGTCAGGCGCTTTCAACTACCACTTAAAATCAGTTCATGAAACGGACAAAACCCTTCTCTGTGATGTTTGTGGGGCAGTTTTTTGCAATACTCAGGACTTAACAACGCACAGGAGAACTCATGCTGTTACAAAACCTTTCAAGTGTTCAGACTGTGGGAAATGTTTTACCCATTCCGGTGCTCTAAAACAGCATCAGCGATTTCACACAGCACAAAAACCTCATGGCTGTTCAGACTGTGGGAAAACTTTCATCCACCCTCATCAACTAAAATGGCATCAGCATATCCACACAGGACAAAAACCTTACTTGTGTTCAGACTGTGGGAACAGTTTTACCCATTCCGGTGCTCTAAATCGGCATAGAAAAATTCACACGGCACAAAACTCTCATGTGTGTTCAGACTGTGGGAAAAGTTTTACCTATTCCGTTGCTCTAAATCGGCATAGAAAAATCCACACCGGGGGAAAATCTCATGTGTGTTCAGACTGTGGGAAAAGGTTTGCCTGGCGTTATCTTCTGGAAGAGCATCGGCGAATTCACACGGGGGAAAGGCCTTACGTGTGTTCAGACTGTGGGAAAGGTTTCATCAGGTATAGAGATCTAAAAATTCATCAACGAACTCATACTGGAGAAAAACCTTTTGTGTGTTGAGACTGTGGGAAAAGTTACAACCATTCCGATTCCTTTCTTCTTCTTCTTCGATCGCTCAGACAGTTTCCTGTCAATTATTAGCGGAGATGCGTCATGCTGCCGTTATGCGCCTAATTAAGAAATAGTTAGGCCCAGCATGTCCAACTTTGGCTGGAGGACATCTTTTTGAAAGTTGAGTTACCGGGAGGGTGGGGTGGGTGGGTCCTTGGTACAAATAGTTCCCCCATTTTCTGGAAGTTCTGTGCTTGTAACTTCCTTTTATCAGTCACTCTCCTTGACTCTGCTTTTTCCATTTGTCTATCATTTGTCTATCATCTACTGTCTTTCTGACTTATAGCCTATTACCAGCCTTTAAATAATTTTCTTCTTTGAACTCCTCTGAAATCAGTGTGTCGGCTGAATGCAGCGAGGAGACCAATGAAAACTGAAAACCAAACACAAATGTACCTTGGCCATATGGCCTGGGAACGCAGAAGTTGTCAATAGTGTTGCTAGATAGAAGGGTGCCTTTTCATATTGCCTTATGTGTATGTAACTGAAAAAAGAAAGAAAGGGTGTGTGAGTGGGTGTGGGTGTGTTTCCTTGTTCAACAATCCAACTATAACTAGTCATTATTATCATTTTTGCTATTATGATTGATGTCATTATTATTAGAAGTAGGCCTATTGTCTTCATTGATGGTTCTACTGATGTGCTGTTATATTATCATCATCATCATCTTCATTATCATGTTGTTGTTGTTTTCGTTCCCCAGCTTAACACTCTGGGGGCACACCCAGTGCCATGTGAACATTTCTCATGGCCTTGGGTGGGAAGATTACGTGTATGGCTGCTTTTAAAGGGCCCCGCCACATGGGCGGCCATACTCCGACTTCAGGGGACTTCGCTCCATTCATGGAGCCACCCACACATTCACTCCACCCGTGGATTTATCTCTGTGTATACCAATGGAAGCAGAATCTTCAGCGTGAAGTTGACTGCCCCCTCCTCCCTCCCTCCCCTCTACCTCTCCGCCACCCCACCCTCTATACTCGTCAAATATAGACCTCATTTTGGATGATTTTTGAAGGTCTTATAAGGGAGGGTCTTATAAGGGAGGTAATTTTAATACAGTGGAACCTCCCTTATAATCCTTCAAAAATCAACCAAAATGAGGTCTTTTATAAGGGAGGGGTCTTATAAGGGAGGTAATTTTAATACTGCAAAGGGCAATGTCTCAGAGAAGTAGGTCTTATGTGGGAGGGAGTCTTATAATGAGGTCTTATAAGGGAGGTTCCACTGTATACTAGTAAGTGAATGGGGTTTCTGTTTGGATAACCGATATTGCGGATCCAATGTGCACAAGCCCTAATAGGGTCTAATATTCATGGGTGCAACTAAACAAAATAAAAAACAACTGAAAGGCCGGGGTCCAGGGGTAATGTCTATGGAAAGCCAAATACCTCAAACCCGCTTCTGAAATGCGCCCGTATTTTATAAAAAAATTTGTGCACATTTTATCAAATTTGCTCGCCCATCTTGATGCTGATTGGTCGAAAATTTTCTGAGCACGCAGATCCGTAAACGCCGCGCCGCTCAAAAGTCCGCGCTCAGTTCCTAAACTGAAGTCGCACTTTTGCTTTACATAAAAACTTAGATCAGAAAAGTTACTGAAATGAGTGTTTATTAATTGACGCCCTCAGGGTTATCGCTCTTCGCTGGCGGCCTGTTTCGCGCACCATTATTATAATCTGTCCCTGACGATGCCACCTAGCCTGTTCATTATCTCTTGAATGTTGTCAGACATTTTGCCGCCGGCAAGAATCGACGGGAAAGTCAGTCACGCTTAGAACGAGAAAGTGTTTGAGGTAACCAAGAACACTTACTCCATTTACTTTCTGATTCAAGTTTTTTTTAAAGAAATCAAGCAAAAGTGCGTGCGGGGAATTGGCCAAGAAAATGTGCGTGCGTTTTTAAGAAATCTGCGCGCATTTTTACTTTTGCAGGCAAAATTCCGACCGCATTTTTAAACGGGCTTGAGGTATTTGGCTCTCCATGTCCCCCCCCCCATGCAGCTGAAACAAAAATTGATATATGAAGGTATTTTTGTTTGCTTTTGCCACAATTGATAGAAATACTTCTTCTTCTTCTTAGATCACTCAGACAGTTTCCTGTCAATTATGAGCGCAGATGCATCATGCTGCCGTTATGTGCAATACTTATATTAAAATTGTTTGAAAAATACAGTAGACAAACAAAGATCTTGCTTGACAAATTTGAAGCATCATCATCATCATTATCATCGGCCTCATTTTCCATCAATCATAAAATTAAAATTAAAATGTCTCAAATTCTGTGCCTGCCCTGCTCTCATGGTGACCTCAGTTTTGGTTTCCAATCCAGTTTATGCCTTGGTGCGTTCGGGTCAAAGTCATGGAGATCAGTGTGCTCTGGGGAGCTGTCAGTGGACGGTCGTGGTGGCGCCCTCGGAGGAGGACCTCTCACGCTGGCTCCGCGACTAAGAGAATAGTGTCGTCAGTAGGGGGCTTAGTAGGTTGTGTCCTGTACAGGCTCCGCTGAACTCCACCGAAGTGACTCAGCAGAAGTGCAGTGTCGAGGAGTCCTCGGTTGGTTGCCTCCTGATGGCCTAACATAGATTCTCTCCCCTTCGACTGCTGGTCTCGGTTTCTGTGACTTGAACAAACCCGGGTGTAGCTGCGAATTGGGATTCGGAATGAGCGGCATGGGTGCCACGCACCATCAAGGCATGGAACAACCTCCCGGAGCAGGCTGTTGAGGCGGGGACCTTGGGCACCTTCGTGTCCTAGGTCTCCAAATCACAATAACTGTACTCCAACCTCTCTCCTTTTTTTATTTTATTTATTTTTTATTTTTTTATTTTTTTCCCTCTTTTTCCCAGTGGCGCGGCATCACGTTGGGGCCCGATTAGCGGGACCTGGCTGGCTGGGTCATTCTCTCGCTTGGCGCGGCATCACGTTAGGGGGCCGATTAGCGGAACCTGGCTGGCTGGGCCAGGCTTTCTGTCCTCTTCTTCTACTGTCAATTTTTTGTTCTTCTTCTCAGTAGTACCTCAGTGTGCATTTCCGCAGATTCCCCTAAAGTGACAGCGACAGAATAGTCAGAAGTGACTGTGGTCGCTCTACAGGAAAGAAAGAAAAAAAGGGAGCAACGCCACTGTACAGCCCAGAAGATGGGACAGCAAAACAGACAAAACAAAATTTGTATCTCTCTCAAAAAGACAACACATAAATCATGAGGGGGGTTTTCTCCTCTAAAAACCCTGCATGTACAACAAAAGGCATAATAATATTAACCCCTTGACTGCCAGAGAAAATTAAACAAAAACATTATTGGGCCAATCATGCCTTAGCCATGAAAAAGACAACTGATAAAGCCCATCTGGGAAAATCATCTGGGGATATTACTCTCTTGACTGTTAGAGCAGAAGCCAGCATTTAAATCAGGGTTATTCCTCTTCATCTGATACCATCATTAGTGATGTTATTAGGTTAGTACGTTGGTGGCAGTCAAGAGGTTAAAAATAAAATAAAACAAGTGCAATTCCGAGCGGCTGCAAAGTCCCCTCGCAGCATCGCCAAGCTACTCCGAAATCGGAATGTGTCGGCTGTACACATGCATCAAAACAGCTCGTAACTACATAAAAACGCATCAAAACAGCAAGTAACTGAATAGTTTTTTATATATAGCCTTGGGGTTCGGACCCGTGATTTGAGCGCGCGCGATCATGCGCACACGCGCGCACAGAAACATTCATGACAACTGTGTTATAGACCATTCATCAAGAAATGTTGTGAAAAAAACCGCATTGAAATACATGCAAAACTTCGCGAGATATTAGCGATTATATGTTTCGGGGTTTGAACCCCGTAACTGGCGCGACCTTGACCTTAATGTAAAACTAAATACATCAGTGGATAGCTTGCATCTTGGCAAACTAGTATACCAAATTTGATGATGATAGACTGAATAGTTTTTGAGAAAAACGGACGAATAGCCGGACGGAGGCACGCCGGACGGACGCCGCCGGACGGACCAGGACAAAAACAATAGTTCCCCGAACCTTCGGCTCGGGGACTAATAATAAAATTGCACACACACACGCACGCTCGTATGTGCATGCATGCACACACACTGAACAAAAAATAGAACAGACTCGCTTCATTAACACAAGTGAGCCAAATAACAACAACAAAGCATTCCAAATACCAGTAGGAGAGAACGGGGCAGGTCCGCCTACTTTTCAGCTTTTCTCCTTATAGATGGCAAGCAAACTGAAGCTCCATTTTTAGACCAATAGTTAGGTAGTTGTATGGACAAAATATGTACACTTTATATGGAGAAAATGCAGTTAAAGACACACTGACCGACTTTTTTGGGGGGTAGCTGTGACCCACATACAAATTCCCCCGACCTCAAATTGAAGCTGCTCTTTAAAATGATGTTTTGTTTTGAATTGGGGAGCATTTGTATGGGAGTTCAAACCTGGTCAAAGCCAGATTTCTTACCAGCTATAAGAGGAAAAACATGTGAAACCCGTGATTTTGACACGTGATCTGGTGGGTCTTTAAAGCACTAAAGGCTCTTTCTGCGTGATGCTCAAAGTACACCCACCCTTACGTTGGCATACTTCAAACTTGGCCCAAGGCGAGGAAAGTCCGCCTACAGGCTGCGAAAGGTTGCACCCTCCCCCCACCCTCCCACCCCCTCATGCTTATGCCTAGAAATGCTTAACCCTTTCACCGCCAATGTAGCATTTATGCACCACAATGGTTTGAACACCTATGTCACTGAAAGACATCAGATCAGGTTTTGTTATTCAAAGACCCTATCACATATAGTAAAAAGCCAAATGTCCGTCCGTGTGTGTGTGTGTGTGTGTCTGTCTGAAACACAAAACGGGCCTTATAACTCCGCCGTTTTTCAACCGATTCGCTTCAAATTTGCTGTGAGCCCTTCTGGAACGATTGCCTTCAAATCTGGCAGGTACATGACCGGGGACGGTGACTATCGGTGTGCCAAACCGGAAGCGAATCGGTTCAGAAACGCGCGCGCTATACGCCGCTTTACCTTTTCACGAATAACTCTGCCGTGTCTTAACCGAATCGCCTCAAATTTACTGTCAGGCTTGCTATGGCCCGGGCAAAGCCTAGCAGCAAATTGGAAGACAATCGGGAGAGCGCGTCACTCTCAGAGCAGCGCCAACATGAAACGGGGCCTTATAACTCTGCCGTTTCTTAACCGAATCGCTTCAAATTTCCTGTACTCAGCGTTACCAGTACTTGGCGTTACCGTTACTAGGCGTTACCAGTACGGTGCATTGCCAGTACTAGGCGTTGCGCTAGTTTTCTTAATTTTTGGAGGTAAGGATAGGCCTAATGTTAAACATGTCACAAAGGAATTCCCAATATTGCAGATAATTTTGTTTCTCTACATAGGTAAGTTTAATGGGGGGGGGTTGCTGAAAAATGGCTGGCGGTGCAAGGGTTAATAAAACCAGAATCTATTTTATTTATTAAGACAACTTTTATAGCGCTTAATCTTTAAGCTCTAAGCGCTTTACAGAAATCACTAAAATGAATAGTAAACACAATGAACAAAAAGTATACATCAAACATTGACCAACACCCCCCTTCCCTGATCCCTCAGTCAATTTCTCACTCACGCCCAAATAATGAATGACATAATCTACTTTCGCAACCAACTTGAAACACTCACACTGATGGACACTTAAAGACGCCCAGGCCACACTATTAACAAATCGCACTCACACCCACACTTATAATGATAGAGAGAGAACGAGAGAGAGAAAGAGACAGACAGACAGACAGAGAAAGACAGAGACGGAGACACAGAGGGACAGACAGAGAAAGAGAGAAGAGAGAGACACACAAACAGAGACAGAGATATATAGGACTGAAATACAGTTGCATGCATCATAAAATAACAACTTACTATAATTTGTACATACAATAGTCACAAGTCACAAGTCCATTACTAAGCTTTCCTTCAGTACCCAAACCCCAAATTTATCTTCATATAAACAAAACATGAAAACCGAAATTAAGCCATGGATTCATTTATTAAAACCACATAGAATCTTCCATTACTAAGCTTTCCTTCAGTACCCAAACCCCAAATTTATCTTCATATAAACAAAACATGAAAACCGAAATTAAGCCATGGATTCATTTATTAAAACCAAATAAGCAAAAATCACATGTTTTCCCAATCGTCCCGCAAAACAAGGGGTCCCAGGAACTCCTTCACTTACAGTATAGAGGGTCCTAGAGGATGGATAGAGGGTCCCAGTGACATTGTGAATGCTAAAAATAATTTTTCTAGTGCATCCCTGAGACCTCCTGCTCATTCTTTTAGAGGGTCCTTTAGAATTCTACTGCTTCATAGATCCCCAAATGGGGGTCCCTGGGAGCCCTGATTATTTAGGCTGAAAAAAGCCTGAAGCGAATTGATATATTTAGTTCATTGTTATTATTCACATATAACAAGTGTTTATTCTTAACCTTTACCGGATCATGCTTTTGACTACACGGACATGATGGCGGGGGTCTTCCACGACCCCCTACTCAGCAAAGAGCAATTCCGAGGTGTTTATCCCTGTCCGGATGGCGGGGGTCTCCCACGACCCCTACTTGTCAAAGAGGCACCATGTGTTTATCCCTGTCCGGATGGCGGGGGTCTCCCATGACCCCTACTCAATGCACTGCAGTGCTCTTTAAAGTAGGGGTCGTGGGAGACCCCCGTCATCTGGACAGGTATATCAAAATTACGCGTCATATTACGTCATTTATATTTTATACACATTAATGAAATTTAACACACTTAAAGCCAGTTACGTTTTTGACAAAGTCATGAAATTTCATGAAGATTGCTTAAATAGTTTTAGAGATATAACATGTTTTGTGTGTCAAGGGGTCGTGGGCGACCCCAGAAGTCCGGTAAAGGTTAATTGGTCTCTTTTTTATGTATAAAAATAATCTCGGGGGCCATCAAACAGCCTGAAATCAGCCTAAAGGCTGAACAATCTCATGCCTGCTCGGAGGCATAAGCCACCAACAAGGGCCCTCCAGATGTTTCTGTCCTGGGCAAGTCTCTCCAGCTGTCCCCAGGCGAGTCCCATCTTCTTGGCGCCGGCCTCTAGGTCTCGTTGCCAGGTGTTCCTTGGCCGGCCTCTCCTTTTTCCCCTGAGGGCTTCCCTTGAATATGTTGGCAAAGAATTGACAAATGTATTCCCTCTCCCAGGCATCAGAATAGTCTGAAGTCCAATCCTCTGAAAACTGCGGTAAAAGGGCCATCAAGGCCCCAAACTGGAGAGGGACAACACTGAAATGAGTTCTAAACACCACCAAAAAGGCTCAATATAGTGATAAATCGCTTTAAAACGCTATTTAACACAAAAGATAACACTGAATAAAAAGGCAAAACCTCTGACAAGAGAAGCCGATCCTCTGTCAGAAATTCTTAATCCTCTGACAATTCTGATGCCTGCTCTCCCCTCATGGACTGAGATCAGATGTCAGTGTTTTCTCTCCCCTGATTGACCATGCGATCGGCATTTTTTTCCCCACTCGTATTCGTTTTCTCTGAGGCTGATAGGTTCCGGATGCACTCGCCGATTCAATTTTTTCTCTCTGACGCAGAAAGTTGGACAGTGTGGAATTAGGGATGTTGAATTCCCTGCAAATTTGTGACTTTGTTCGATCTTTCTTGTCAACAGCCTTGATCACTTGCAGCTTCAATTCAATGCTGCGACTTGTTTGCTTTCGCTTTTCTGCCATCACATCTTGTGCAGCGTCAGTGTCTTCTCTCCTCTCGTTGATTCCCGAGTCAGACACCTTGGCAGTTTTCTTAGAAGCATGCTGGAACTTGACCCCTTTGCGCTCCTTGAACCGTGTCAGCCAACTTGAGTTTGGCGTAAAGTCGACCCTCAGGTTTTTTGCAAGGGTCACAGCGGTTTTACACAGCACAGAATTAGACAGAGGTAAGCCGTCGGCTCGCGCTTGCTTGAACCAAGCAAACAGTGCCCCTTCCATTTTGTCACGACCACTGTCTTTTTTCAAACCAACTCTCATTCGTTTTCTGTGAGGTTGAAAAGCGCCAGATGCACTTGCCGATTCAATTTTTTCTCTGTCGCGCAGAAAGTTGGACAGGGTGGAATTAGGGATGTTGAGTTCCTTGCAAATTTGTGACTTTGTTCGATCTTTCTTGTCAACAGCCTTGATCGCCTGCAGCTTGAATTCGATGGTGTGGTTTGTTACTTTTCGCTTTGCTGTAGTCTGGGCTTGGGTGCTGTCTGTGTTTTCTCTACACTCATTGACTGTTGTGTCAGCATTTTCTCTCCCTCCACTGACTGTAGAGTTGGACACATTGGCAGCCTTCCCAGAAGCACGTGGAAACTTGATCCCTTTGCGTTTTTTGAACCGTGTCAACCAACCTGGGTTGGGTGTAAAGTCGACACCCAGGTCTTTTGCAAAGGCCACAGCCTTTTTACACAGCAAAGAATTAGACAGAGGTAAGCCATCTGCTTGCGTTTGCTTGAACCAAGAAAACAGCGCTTCTTCAATTTCCTCACGATCACTGTCCGCCCCAACACGCATTCGTTTTCTCTGAGGTTGAAAGGTCCCGTACGTACTTGCCGATTCAATTTTTGCTCTGTGACGCAGAAAGTTGGACAGTGTTGAATTAGGGATGTTGAATTCCCTGCAAATCTGTGACTTTGATCGATCTTTTCTGTCAACAGCCTCGATCACTTGCAGCTTGAATTCAATGCTATGACCTGTTAATTTTCGCTCTGCTGCTATCATGGCTTTGCGGACAGTCGGTTGTCGACTTCTTGAGCACAAACCACGCTTTCTACAAGCCTGTGTGCCTTCCGATGACGCCCATGTCCATTTCCTGAAGTGACCGTTACCTTTATATTTCTTCAAATGTTGCGAGTGTTTGAAAGAAGCTGGACTGTTGCATTTCTCTCTGGTGTGAATTATGCAATGTCTTCTTAGAGTGCCGTGGCATGCAAAGCCTTTCCCACAATCTGAACATAAAAAAGGTTTTTCGCCTGTGTGAGTTCTCCTGTGCAGCGTTAAACTGCTAGTCTTGGAGAAAGCTGCCCCACATATTTCACAGAGACTGGGTCTGGCACCTTCGTGAACTGACTTGACATGGAACTTTAAAGTACCCGGCAGCTTAAAACAGCTGTCACAGTGAGGACACTTGAAGGGCTTCTCCCCTGTGTATATTCTTTTGCGTTTTGACGGGTCATTGACTGTAGAGTCGGTGTTTTCTCTACACTCTGTAACTGTAGAGACAGTGTTTTCTCTGCACTCAATGCCAGTGTTTTCTCTACACTCAGTGACTGTCCTATCAGCGTTTTCTTTCCCTCCACTAACCGTAGAGTTGGACACAATGGCAGCCTTCCCACAAGCATGCCGAAACTTGATCCCTCTGCGTTTTTTCAACCGTGTCAGCCAACTTGAGTTTGGCGTAAAGTCGACCCCCAGGTCTTTTGCAAGGGCCACAACCTTTTTACGCAGCAAAGAATTCGACAGAGGTAAGCCATCAGCTTGCGCTTGCTTGAACCAAGAAAACAGTGCTTCTTCAATTTTCTTACGACCATTGTTCGACCCAACTCGCATTCGTTTTCTCTGAGGTTGAAAGGTCCCATACGTACTTGCCGATTCAATTTTTTCTCTGTGACGCAGAAAGTTGGACAGTGTTGAATTAGGGATGTTGAATTCCCTGCAAATTTGTGACTTTGTTCGATCTTTTTCATCAACAGCCTTGATCACTTTGAGCTTGAATTCAATGCTGTGACTTGTTAATTTTCGCTCTGCTGCTATCACGGCTTTGCGGAAAATCGGTAGTCGACTTCTTGAGCACAAACCACGCTTTCTACTAGCCCCTGTGTCATCTGATAGTATGCATGATTGTTTTAAGTGAACTGTATGTTTATGCCTCTTCAACTGCCGTGACCGTTTCAAAGAAAGAGAACCACAACTACAGCTGTGAGGTTCCTGTCCATTGTGGGTCAAACAATGGTTTCTTAGAGTGTTGAGGTCAGCAAAACCTGTCCCACAGTCTGAACACAGAAATGGTTCCTCACCTGTGTGATTTCTTCTGTGTAGCGCTAAATCGGAAGTCCGAGAGAAAACGTCCCCACGGACATCACAAAGAAAGGGTGTGGCACCATCATGGGCTGACTTATTGTGTTGTTGTAAGGCCCCTGAGCTCGTAAAACGACAATCACAATGTGAACACTTGTAATGCTCCTTCACCGAGTGTATTTTATTGTGTTTTGTCAGAACACTAGCCCGGGTAAATGTCTTGCAGCACATGTCACAAACAAAAGATTTATGATCGCTGTGTGTCAGCTTGTGTGTCTTCAAATAACAAGCCTGAGTAAAACTCTTTCTGCATACATCACACACAAATGATGTAACACCAGTATTATGAGTCAATTTGTGTATCTTCAGTGTGCTAGAGAGAAAAAAACACTTTCTACAAACATCACACACATACTGCCTGCTCCTATTTTTTCCACCAGCATCAACATCATCAACTTTCCTCTTTTTTGGTGTCATTTTTTTAATGCCAGGGCTAAACATATCTTCACCTAAGCCTGTATTATCACAGTTACCAGCATCACATCTGTCAGGTACGGAGAACACAGGTAACACCATGTCCGATGTGAATTCTCCATGAACAGATGCCAGGTGGAGTTCCAAACTGCTGACCAGCACAAAGGCAGCAGAACAATGCTGACACACACGACCTCTTTTCAGGGACAGCAGTGAAGTGTTGTCAGACTCGGGCTGTGTTGTGCTGTAGACAGCTGAGGGCTGATCTGGTGAGTCTTCCTCCATGGACCATGCTGATTCTTCCTTCTGTGAAAACAAACATTTACAAATGATGCTTTCCAATTGATAAAACAAATTTTAAAACAGTTTCACTCAGCTAAAGCTAGAGCTTCCGGGGGCGTCGCGCTCCCTTCGTCAGCGTCGTCTGCTGAGAGGCCACTGGCGGTTCAGTGCACACGATCGTGAGCACAGCTCAAGGCTGCACCCACGGTGCATGACTGAACCAGGAAAGAATAAGCCGCAGTCAAGGTGCGTCTCCCACGGTCACCAATTGATTTCCAATTGTTTTCTATATTACTTTTTTAATATATTTTCTAGTTTCTCTGTGAAATTTGGGTTGCTCCCACTAGGAGAGCGCATCGTCGCTAGTGCAGCGCCACCCACGTTTGTTATACTAAGTGAGTTCGTGTCATCCATCCCACCGGCACAGCACGGCCTACTCCTACCGAACAGTGGAATGGGCTTTAGCATGTGCGCAAGATCTTGTGCATGCACTTGCACACAGGAACTCGGTTTTAAGTCTCATCCGAAGGATTAGGAAATAGGGGAGTAAAGTGTCTTTCCCAAGGACACAACACCGCAGACGGAGCTGGATTCGAACCCCCACACTCACAAACCTGTTGGATTATGAGCCGGCAACTAGCCAACTGAGCCACGACTATTTCCAAAAAGATTTTTATAAATTATGATTTCCATAAACAATTCTTTTCTCAACCGATTTACAGGGATCTCAAAAATGATCCCTGGAGTCGTCAAAAAATCAGAAATCCGCCTTTCAATCTCATCCCTGATTTCTTGTTTTAAAAATTATTTCAAAATGTGTATAATTAATCGATGGTGGCCAATATGCAAAACAAGAGTGATAATATGGACAATGAAGTCAATGGCAAGAACAAAAAATCCATACCATGTAACACAATAATAAGCTTTGAATCAATATGTACATATTTTCCCCTGAGCTTGAGAATACAAAAAGGAACAGAATTTTCATTTGGGCGCTGCCTGAAATAACAATAAATGGACACTCATATAGCGCTTTTTATCGAGCACAAAGCGCTTTACAATCAGGATTGAAACACAGCCATACACACACGCACACACGCACGCACACACACACACACACAAAACAGACACGCGTGCAGCACGCGAGTGAACGCGTTCTTGCACACAAACATACACACACAGACCCACACACATTTCATCAAACACACATTCTCACTGAAACACACACACACTTACACAAACATACACTTGTACAAACACGCGCGCACGCACACACACAAACACAAAACACAAGAGTTGAAAGAGTTGTTTTCCCCCCTCTAATTGTTTGTTCCTGCCACACATAAATTTTACTCTCTTTTTTCTTAGCCAAAGACACGAAAATTCTGTCTTTTAATGTAGTGCCCTAGTATTGTACAACTGCCTCCTGTATAAGTCAAGTTCCAAATGTTTACTATCTAATTTAAAAATAAAATATTTTCTACTACAGTGGAACCTCCCTTATAAGACCTTCAAAAATCATCCACAATGAGGTCTTATAAGGGAGGGGTCATATAAGGGAGGTAATTTTAATACTTGCAAAGAAGGCCAATGTCTCAGAGAAGTAGGTCTTATATGGGAGGGAGTCTTATAATGGGAGGTCTTATAAGGGAGGTTCCACTGACCCAAAATAAAGAAATTGTGGGGAGTTACTCACCATGTCAAAATCAACAGCGGAGTCTGCAGAATATTCCCTGACATGGTCCGTCTCTTCTGTGGACAGTCTCCCATGTGGCAAGGACATCTGTGATTTATATAAAAATAGGTTATTTAAGAAAATAAGAAGCATTCAAAATGAAATCTATTCTATCTTAGCCAAATAGTATGCTAAATTTGTCAAAACAAAGCAGTTTGCATAAATTCATTCACAATGCAGTATCTTCTTCTTCAATCAATCAAACAGTTTCCTGTTATATGAGCAAAAATGCGTCATGCTGCTGTTATGCGCCTGTGTAGTGTAGAGTGGCACAGTGGTAGCGAGTTTGCCTCGTGTCAAGTAAACCCGAGTTCGAACGTGATTACAGGGGACTTTTCGTCTCACTTTGCACTAGGCCTTACGGTCTGAATGTGGAGTCTTTCGGATGAGACGATAAACCGAGGTCCCATGTGCCCATGCACTTAGCACACGTTAAACCCAATGGCAATGAAAAAGTTGTCATTTGGTCAAAATTTAACCCCCCCACCCCTTTCCTTCTTCATCAGTCACACAAAAATCGCATGCACAAAAAAAAAAAAGGTGGCATGCCTCTGGCTGCGAAGCGCTCTCCAGGTGGGAGCAACCCGAATTTCACAGACGCCTCTGTGACTATAAACTACCAAATATCTAATACCTAACTATGACATAGTTAGGCCCAGCATGTCCATCTCCGGCTGGAGAAAATCTCTGTAAATGTTTCTTGACAAAATGCAGGAGAATGGACCAATAAGGCAGAAAGATAGTAGATGACAGTAAGCAAAGTAAAAGACAGTCAAAAAGAATGAGAGGTTTAAAGGAAGTTACAAGCACAGAACTTCCACAAAATTGTGTGGAAACTATTTGTACAAAAAGAATCCCTGGTATCCCCATGGGGGAATTAATGCAGTATGACTGGCAAGGTTACACAAGGTGATATTGAAGGAACTGGAATTTCCTTTAAACTAGAGATATTTTGAGTTATGAACAATTTCACACTGTCAATCGAAACATCAGTATATTAGACAGTTGGCAATCTATTTGAGCTAAATTAAGTACAGTAAAAAAAAAAATGCTGTGCTGTTATAAACAGCCTATACTTAAAGCCAAAAACTATGCATGAACAGGCAGAACTATTTCATGACAATCTTATTTAAGCAATGTACACAACTTGCTTACTTTAAGTGGTCAGATTCAACTAAGGTTAACATAATAAACTACATAGAAGCATTACCATGCATTCTTTTCACTTCAATGCTTCTACATTAGGCATCAGGTATTAGGTACTTTATAGTCACGGAGGCGTCTCTGTGAAATTCGGGTTGCTCTCACCTGGAGAGCGCTTCTCAGCCAGAGAGGCGCCACTTTTTTGTTTTTGGCATGCAATTTTTGTGTCACTGATGATGAAGGAATTAGGGGGGTAATTTTGACCAAAATGACAACTTTTTCGTTGCCACTGGGCTTAACGTATGCTAAGTGCATGGGCACACGGGACCTCAGTTTATCGTCTCATTCGAAAGACTCCACGTTCAGACCATAAGGCCTAGTGCAAAGTGAGAGGAAAAATCCCCTGTACCAAGGTTCGAACTCGGATTTACTTGACACAAGGCGAATGCTTTACCTCTGTGCCATTCTGCACCACAGTTAGGCCCAGCATGTCCAACTTCGACTGGAGAAAATCTTTGTAACTGTTTCTTAATAAATAGGCAGGAGAATGGACCAATAAGGCTGAAAGATAGTAGACGACAGTAAGCGAAGAGAAAAGGCAGAGTCAAAGAGAGTGACAGATTATTTGTAAAGTTTCATTTCCTCTTGAAACAAATACACAATGAATTTTTAAAAAATCTCTATCTCCTCTGTCCATCTCTATTTATGACTATGGAAATCAAGCAGAATAATTTTAGAGCCTATAAAATAAATATTTATACAGGTACTAACATGTCTGTCACTGCTCTCAGTCCAATCAGGGAACGGCAGAGGCTCTCCATGAACTGATGCCAGGTGGAGTTCCAAACTGCTGACCAGCACGAAGGCAGCAGAACAACGCTGACAGTGACACACATGACTTGTGTTCAGAGACAGCAGTGACCCAGAAGTGTTGTCAGACACGGGCAGTGCTGTGCTGTAGACAGCTGAGGGCTGATCTGGTGAGTCTTCCTCCATGGACCACACTGGTTGCAGGTTCTGTTAAACAAATACCATATTTTTCCTACTCTAGGGCGACACTTGCACTTTATAATATGACATATGATCAGGTCAGGTCAGGTCAGGTAGTTAGGACATTAGGCGTCGCGGCCTCTTCACTGTTCTTTCATTTTTGTTTGAACTTTTGCACAGCTGAGAGGTTTTTATATTTTGTTTTGGGCAAATCTGCCTTTTAGTCATGCTCATATTGCAGTTTTGATATGTTGGTGTATTTATCGAGGTTATGAAATAGTGAGAAAATATAATAACAAAACCTGAATTTTGTTGGGGGTGCACATTATTACAGTGGAACCTCCCTTATAAGACTCCCTCCCACATAAGACCTACTTCTCTGAGACACTGCCCTTCTTTGTAAGTATTAAATTACCCCCCTTACAAGACCATTCCCTTATTAGACCTCATTTTGGATGATTTTTGAAGGTCCTATAAGGGAGGTTCCACTGTAGTCTGAAGAATGTGTGTGTGTGTGTGTGTGTGTGTGTGTGTGTGTGTGTGTGTGTGTGTGCTCTATACACACACACTCACACTGTGGCCACAGTGAATTTTTAAGTTTATTTTAATGTATGTACAAAGAGACTAGATCTATATCCACAATCACTGGAGTGAATGTGCTAAACATCATTATGCCTATTATTCACATTTTCATCCGTCTTGGCGTGTTTTCTTCTTTCTTCTTCTCCTCTATGATACACAGTATCACTATCACTGTATCAGCCGTTTCAAATTCAAATCTCAAGAGTACAATTCTAGCCCCTTTGGCGGGCTTCTTCTTCTTCTTCTCTTGAGGGCCCACGGTCAATGAGCTGACCATTATTCCCTCCACCTCTACCCTGTATTAAGGCGCTCTTCCGCAGATCCCCAATTTCTACAGTGACAGAATAGTCAAGTTTGACTGTGGTCACTTACAGGAAGGAAGGAAGGAAGACCATTCTGGCTCCTTTTGCCGTTTTGGAGAAAAAAAAAGACTGAAAAAAGAGGGGTTCCGGTGGTGTTCATTGGCTGTTGGAAAACAAGACTGACTTAGACACTGATCTGATCTTCTGATCTGATCTCTTCTTGATCTGATCTTGATCATAGTCGAAAGCGCCATACTGTAACATTATATCATATCATATCATATCATATCATGGCACTATAGGCTTTTCAGCCTTTTGCCCTCTAGATTGGTTCTATTTGTTATTTATGTTGTATCGGCATTGCCGATCGACTACTTAGGCAGTAGTGTTTTATTTATCTAATTTATTTAAATTTACTGAATACACAATATTTTGAAAATATCGATCTAATGAGTTCTTGAATGCACTTAGTGACGTACGAAACTTTTGGGAGAGCACATCTTTAAAAAATTAAAAAATAAAAAAACTATTCTAGTTTTAGTGACCTGACCAGCCAGCGCCCATTCAGCGGGACACCAACGTGATGCCACGTCCAGCAGCAACCCAACCTAGCCCTAAGTATGGTTTGTAAGGAAGGGGGAAGTGTTTGCCCAGGGTAGAGCAGGATAAAGGGGGGCTTGGGAGGAGGGGGGCTGGGGGGAGTGGAGGGGCAGGGGGGGGAGCTGGAGGTTGATTTATTTGCAGGCTGGGGTCTGTTGGAGGATGGTCTTGAAGTCCTCCACTGACCCAGTAGAAACAACTTTGGTCTCTAAGCTGTTCCAATCCCGGATGGTTCTGGGAACAAAAGCTGTTCTTCAGTGCTGCTGTTTTTGCCGGCTGGATGGTGAAGCATCGGCGACACTTCCGAGTGTTTTACAGATGAAGAGTGCACGGCAAGAAATGCTACTATTACCTTAAACAGAATATTATTCATACAACCTTACCTCTTGACTTAAATAAGAACCCAACTTGCATCTTTTTGACGAGTCTTTGCAGCCCAGTTCAGCCATTTTGGCCTGCGTTAAAGAGAGTTACCTTTTCTTTGGAGTTTAGAGGATGGTGTGGGAAAGATGGGGATCCAGGACAATTCACCCCCGGACAATCCACCCCCCCCCCCCCCCCCCCCCCCCCCCCCCCCCCCCACCCCTGTTATGTTCCTCCTATGTATTCTTCTGTGGTGTACGCTCTTCACACACAGAGACCCCCCCCCCCCCCCCCCTATCACACACCGGTTCCATGGCAAAGAGCATTGATTGTGGCCATGCACGTCCAAGAAGAAGAACAATGCACACGTACAGACATACAGAGAGAGAGAGAGAGAGAGAGAGAGAGAGAGAGAGAGAGAGAGAGAGAGAGAGAGAGAGTTATGCATCAGAATCGTCAAGACGATGACGGAGGATGCTTCAACTGAAGAAAGAAGAAGAAGAAGAGTTACAGACAGAGACAACCAGAGGGACAGAAACAGACACACACACACACGCGCACACACACACACAAACGTGCGCGCACACACACACACGCCTGCGCGTTCCCATGCGATTAACAATTAAGTCATGGTAATAGTAATCTGTTTGTATGTGTTTCTCTCATGCAATGTGAGCGTATGCAAAATACTACTCCACGTATAAAGAGGATGAAAAGTCTGGGGGCGAATTATCATGTTACCTATCTGTTAAAATTTCGGGACTTTACTGGAGTTGCACTGCCTCCGGGCATTGCCTCCAGTATTGTTCCCACCATCTAGTTTACAAATGTCCCATATGTGTCTGTTCCAGACCGAGAGGACGTAAAGCACCATTTTTTATTCATTCGGGGCGAATTATCCAATGGCGGATTGTCCCCGGGGTGCATTGTACTCGGGTGGCGAAATGTCTGGGTGCAAAATTTCCAGGGGCAAATGATTATTCTGCTCCCGAAAGATGGATATGGATTTGGACTTAGTGAAGGCAAACTTTTTTTAAATTTTGTTTATTGGTATGTAGGCATTAGGACTGGTGGCTCAGGCAGGTAATAGGGGGTGGGGTGAGGGTGGGGGTCAATGTATATTATACATTTTTGGCAAAAGGTGCAGATTAACACGCCCCTCCTCCATTTCTTGGTTCTTTCCGGGGGTTTTTCATTCTTGACTTTCTTACTGCAGATTACCTCTATCATTTTCTTTATTTAACGTGCATTTTCATCCATTTACACAATTACAAATATGCATTCGTTAATAGTACTGTACAATGGAACCTCCCCTGTAAGACCTCCCTCCCATATAAGACCTACTTCTCTGAGACATTGCCCTTCTTTGTGAGTATTAAAATTACCTCCCTCATAAGACCCCTCCCTTATAAGACCTCATTTTGGATGATTTTTGAAGGTCTTATAAGGGAGGTTCCACTGTAGAAAATAAAGACAAGACGGAAAGAACGCAATGAACCCAGACAGTGACAGGGGGTGTTGATCTGCATCTTTACACACCTTTTCCTAACCCAGGTAAGTTTGACTAAAATTTGGCAACGCTGTACTTTAGACACCACCCTGGATGTTTACCACCCTCAATCTCAAAGTCTGCTCCTTTCTTCTTCTTCTTCTTCGATCGCTCAGTTTCCTGTCAATTATGAGCGCAGATGTGTCATGCTGCCGTTATGCGCTTAACTAAGAAATAGTTAGGCCCAGCTAGCAAGTCCGACTTCGGCCGGAGGAGGAAATGTTTTTAAAAGTGTTTCGTGAATGAAAAAAAAAAGGCAGGAGAATGGACCAGGTAAGGCAGGAAGATAGTATAAGATGACAGTAAGCAAAGGGAAAAGTCAGAGTTAAAAAGAGTGACAGATTAGAGGAAGTTACAAGCACAGAACTTCCAAAAGGTGGGGGGACTATTTATACAAAAGATCCCCCCCCCCCCTTTCAATCTTCTGAAAACAATCCTAGGCTGATCCTAACCCTATCCCTTTCCCTGAGAATGACAGAAGGCTGCTTCTCATTGAACATTTATTATGCAAACATTTGAGAGGAGGGGGGGGGGGCATTGAGTCAGGGCTCTCAGGGACCCCCATTTGGGGGTCTATGATCAAAGTACTAACATTCTAAAGGACCCTCTAAAACAATGTGCTGGGGATCCCAGGGATGCACTAGAAAAAAATCTTTTTAGCATTCGCAATGCCACTGGGACCCTCTATCCCGCCTCTAGGACCCTCTATGCTGTAAGTAAAGGAGTCCCTGGGACCCCTTGGTTTTTTTGCGGGATGATTGGGAGCCCTGTGAGTACATTAGTTAGCCAGAAATGTTTGGCTGAAAAATTGTCTAGCTGTAAAAAAGGTTTAAATCGCTGTCAGTGGACGGTCGTGGTGGCGCCCTCGGAGGAGGACCTCACTCATGCTGGCTCCGCGACCAAGAGAATAGTGTCATCAGTAGGGAGGCTTTGTAGGTGGTGTCCTGAACAGGCTCCACTGAACTCCACCCGAAAGTGACTCAGCAGCAGTGCAGTGTCTCCTCGGTTGGTTGCCTCCTGACGACCTAAAACATAGATTCGCTCCCCTTGGACTGTTGGTCTCGGATTCTAGCGACTTGAACAAACCGGGGTGTAGCTGCGAATTGTGATTCAGAACGAGAGGCGTGGGAGCAACGCCACTGTACGGCCCAGAAGATGGGACAGCAAAACAAAAAAAAGTTTCAATCTGTCAGTGCAAAGAATGTTGTTGCCTGTCTGTCGTTTCTGACCATGACTGCCAGATAGCAGAGGGGGTAGCTGCTATTCCGGCAGGCTGGGCTAAAATGTGTCTGTAGTGGAGAAGCCTTGCCCATGGTGTATCCCCACTCTCTCAGCCAATGGGATTTGAGGACGAGAGTTGGAACTGGGGAAGGTCCCCAAAGGCCAACCAATCCCACTGGCTGCAGCTCCAGTGCAAAGGATACACACACACAAAATATTCAAAAGTGTCCAGTTGATAGCACATATAGAGCAGCGACAGCACAGTTTCTCCTCTGACGAGTTACTTCTTGGCAACTTCTTCTTCTTCTTCCTTCAGCGTTCCCAGGCCATATGGCCATAATGGATAAGGTACGTATGCGTCCGTTTTTCAGTTTTCACCGGTCTCCCCGCTGCTTACAGCCGACACATTCCGATT